>QNGE01002150.1:0-21041 GCA_008508345.1 Paragonimus westermani
AATTTGGGTGGTCCCTTGGTGACGATGTGATGACTGGCCGGTTCGTTTCCTTGATTGGTGTTATCCTTAGTGCGCGGACTGCTATATGCACACACCCAAGCGAACGGCAGGCAAATATATTTACGATGTTATGTACAGTGTGAAATATTATTTGAGGAAATATATTACACACTGAGGCAGCAGGCAGACAAGGGTTATCACCAGGCCACTGCAACGTGATCTGGTCAAAAGTTTCAGGCTTTAAAAGTCTGTACCGATCGGCATAGTTGAGTTCACCCGGCACAACCTTCGTTGCGCCCTAGATGCATTTTGAAATATTTGCTGTTATATAGCAAGTAGTAACCTGTAAATATGATGATGTGTGCAAAGGTGAGCAGGTGTTCGAAGGAATGGTTTGAGATCTTCAGAACCATAAATTACGATATCAGGTTGCCTCTTCCTCTACGCTGCTCAAGATGCAGAATTTGCTTCGTGAAAGTGTTCGAATTAGGGTTCTACACTCAACTCCAAACTCTGTTTGTCGTACGCCCCTGATGAGACCAGACTGAAGATTCTACCTCAAACCAAGAGCGACTATTATGGATAATACCGCAACACAAGCGCTCAAATTCACCAAACAAGCACCTCAGAAGGCCTGGTGTGCTATTTGGTTCTTCGTCGTTCCTCTCAGCATTAGATGAATATTAAAACGGCAAGAGACACATTAGTGCTAAGATCATTCTGTATATCTGCAACATCAAACGGCACTCCGACGAACGATAAAGGGGAGCTTTAGTGCGTTCGTGCAATAAATCAACGCCTCCAGGTGTACGCAACTAATAACAGACGCAAAGCAGAACTACGAATAACTGAGGGAGACCAAACGTACGTTATACCAGGATTTAAATAGGTATCAATCGGTGCTACACGACACCGATACGCAAAAGCAGCTAGAGAGGTTGATGATCAGATAGTCTAGCGCGAAAGCTTCGGCGGACATTATGAAACGTCCACGCAAGCACACACGTGTACAGTCGTGTAGGCCTTTTGGAAAAAGCCCTCGCGGCTTTCTTCTACAGTGTCCGTAACATGGAAACGGCGCCTATGCGAAGCAAGTTGCTTGGTGTAGAAAGCATCATATCAAAGTGCGCCTGTGGGGGACGAGAAGTAATTATCAGGTAGAGACAGCGGTTTGACGTACAGGAGTTTGGCATTGGAAGCGTGAAAGTTGGTCTTGAGGGCTACGTGAATGTTGAGCAAACCAACTGGCAGGGCTACTATCCAACGTACTGCATTGATGTTGGCAAAGACAGGTTTTAGTAGTCGGTGAGAGAGTTCGACCTTGTCGTCTCAGCCGGGTTGTACGTAGCAGTGCACGTAGGATGACGCTAAAGCGCGTTCAGTTTTTTTTACATTGGAACCACTTTAAAATTGGGAGCCACGGTTTGTTGTGACCTTGGCCCGGCAACCGTGCAATGCTACCTAACACTCAGCAAATGCGCGCATTACGTTGTCTGAGTGGATGTCATTTATGGGAACAGCCCTGGTCATCACGTGAAACAGTTTACTATCGTTAAGATATAGGTTGCGCCATTAGAAGGAGGCAAAGAACCAAAATTTCAACCTGGAGATGTGCGAGTCAAGATATGCTCGAAGGATATCAGTCATTTAGGAGTGACACGTGGTGGTGAACCCTAGCTTGTTGACTAGCTAACCGAGTTCGTGCTCACACGCGAAGATCCTCCTGCATACCAGGTCAGACGCATTTATAGAAAACAGGTTTGGCCGTGGTTTGAATGTCAGGATGGGCAATGTTATGAAGCGTGTCCAACACGCGACGACGTAGAGTTGAAGGCACGACTGGACACGAGGGTTCAGTGAAAGTATCGCACAAAGTAGTTTCAGATATTTTCGGTAGCGGAATGTCGGCTAGGCAAAATGAAACCGCTGACAATAAGCGCGGAGACGATTCTCTGTACGTTGTGCGCTGGCCATAGCTAACATGTCGACGACATTTTGTCCAAAAAGTGCTGATGCGCGTTACACAGCGTCAGTTACAACGTTGTCGCTGCCAGAGACCCGTCATACAATCGCCGACAGTTGGGAATTGAAATCTGGGTGACGCACTTCCCGAAATGAGTGGCACTCGTAACGATTACAGGAGGCGTATACCAAGAGCTTTGGGTAAGTGAAAATCACAAATTGGCGTTTTTTGAGAGTACGCTGAAATTAGTAAACGACGAAGTAGATATCCAGTAACGCACGTCCGAACGTCGCGTACCTAATTTCTGCAGGTATTGGACTTCTGAAGGAGAGTGAAAATTGCCGCATGAAGTACCGATGACTGTGTCGGATGTGTCCATGGCCACACTGTTGGTGGCATTTGCGTCAAAATGATGCAGCGGCATTGCAGAGGCTAGCGCCTTTTTGGCACAATCAAAGGGGTCAAGAGCTGCTTTTGACAACTCCAATTTGCTGTCGGAACAGCTCCGTAGTAAATGGGTCAAGGGCCGCATAAGCCGAGCATAATGCGGGGTAAATCGGCGGCAATAATTCACCATGCAGTTAAAACAACGGACAGCCGCAACAGTTTTTGGGCGGGGAAGGTCGCAAAATGCCCGTATCCTATCGATTAGTGGGGAAATACCGCGCGGATCAACGTGATGCCCGAAGAACTCATCTGCTGATTGGCCGGATACGCAATTTTCATGTCAGTGGTGATGTTTTATGTTACAAGTCGTTTCAAGAGCAATCACAGATGGTTCTAGTGCTTTTTTTCAGAGAAGCTTGCCACCAAGAGGTCGTCGATATAAGGATGGACGAGATCCAAACCTCTTGTGACACTGCTGATAAACCGTCGAAACGTTTGGGCGGTGTTCCGGAGACTAAAGGGCATGCTCAGAGATTGAACAGACCGAATGATAGAATCACCGCTGTCTTGGTGATATCATTGGCCACAGCTAAGCTCTGGTGAAAGGCGCAAACCAGGTCGAGCTTCGAAAACACATAGGTGCCCATGAGGCTAGTCGTGGTGTCCTAAGTGTACAAGATGGGTACCTATTGGGTAATGTAGCGTTCCCTAGTGCACCATAATCTATAACCGAACGCTAGTCTCTTGACTTTTTCCGCACCATATAGAGAGGCGAGGCTCACGGACTACCTAGCAATCGAATCTTACCAAGTTCTAGCACCTGTTTCAGCTGGGTGTACACTATCTTTGACATATCCGGTGGTGAACGACGGACTTCTGCAAAAAGCGGCTGACTACCTGTGACAATGCAATGTTGTGTTACACCCGCTGCCGGCGGCGACGGCAAAGTTGGTTGCCCGAAGACGGTAGAAAACTGTTTGACAAGAGAAGCATGGATATTTGACGTCTGGGTGACGCACTAGAACGATTGAGACTGCATTGATGAAAGTCTCGATAACATACAAGTTCCTTTTGCAGTCAACTAGCCGACGGTTTCGCACGTCGACTAGTAGATCGGAATGCTCCAAAAAGTCGATGCTAGTGATTAACATTTGGACGTCTGCAACAGTGAAAAGCCATGAAAAAACGTAGTGTACTTGAACGCTGGCCAGTAACAGTACTAGGCTTATCGTTCACTGCACGCGAGGTTGATTGCGTCCGCGTGAATCGGTCAAGATGCACCGGTGGGAGGACGCTGATCTCTGCACCAGTATCGACAGAGTGGCGAACCTCCAATTTGCGGTCTCCACTGAAGAACAGGCAACTTTGGGAGCTAGCAACGTTAGCCGCTACGACGTGCTGGCCGGCCAGTTTCCCTGATCCCTTTAGGAGAAGGAAAGGAGGCTGCGGCAGAATCGAGCACGACCGATTGATTTCTAGTCGTACCAGCATAAGTCAGGTTTGTCAGGCTTGATGGGCACCCGTCGCCCTCTAGAATTTAGCCGGGAGGTTTCTCTGATAGTGTGAGTGCAAGCTTTGAGTGATAAGCTGCCGGATCTAGCGCGTATGCTTGTTTACGTTGCCGGTCAAGAATGCCAGTGACCGCAGTTTTAGCGCGCACACTTGAGAGGACTATTGCCCATATCTCTCACACTCGGTCGGCGGCATCAGCCCACTGCTACACAGCTGCCTAGGGGGTTGGCACCAAGGATATTTTGCATATCCTCAAGTAGTATTTGTATCCACATTCCCTTAGAAAAAAACTTCCACAAGTTTTTCAACAATATAAAACATCCTTCCCCAGTTACGAATTTGAACAGTGAAATCAGAAGACCGGTTTTTGAAGATGGTAATACCATTTCGTATGTTCTCGTCAGTTGCTAACACATAAAAGCGGTGAAAATCAAAAAAATATTTAAGCGAATTAAGTTCATATATCAAGTCAGTATATACACTAGTCTGTCATTGGTCAAAACCATGGCAGACGGAGGTTCAAGGTCAACAGCTTTTGCATGCGGAGGACCGGCTTGCTACGCAAGACTAGCAACTCTTTGAATGACTTAAGAATGATAGGTCTGTGATTACGCCAGACATCTGCTAGAGACCGGTCATGTGGTCGACCCGATAAACGCTTTCCGCGTGTTGATGCGTCATTACAAACCAGTCATTCTTGAGTCACTCGAAGCGTTGCTAGTCACGCATAGCAAGCCGGTCCTCCGCATGCAAAAGCTGTTGACCTTAAACCTCCGTCTGCCATGGCTTTGATCAATGACAGACTGGTGTACACATTGACCTGATATATGAACTTAATTCGCTGAAATATTTTTTGATTTTCACCGCTTTTGTGTTAGCAACTGACGAGAACATACGAAATGGTATTACCATCTTCCAAAACCGGTGTTCTGATTTCATTGTTCAAAACCACAAGTTGGTTTGGGCCAGCGAGACGTTGCTCATAGCATAGAAGTTACGGAAATCTTGGTCGTCTAACCCGGTAAGGCGATCCTTTGACGATCTGAAGGCGCTGTGCGCTTGATAATGGACGCCT
Organism: Paragonimus westermani; assembly: GCA_008508345.1. Classification (NCBI taxonomy): domain Eukaryota; kingdom Metazoa; phylum Platyhelminthes; class Trematoda; order Plagiorchiida; family Troglotrematidae; genus Paragonimus; species Paragonimus westermani. The sequence continues at coordinate 4,938 of QNGE01002150.1, forward strand.
TTAGCTATTCGTGTAGGGTAATCAGTCCTGGCAGCTCCAACACGTCGTCCACCTTGTCTGTGACGCGAGGCATGAGAGTAGCGACTATGTGATGGAACCTCGTTAGTTCTTTCGTTACGATTCTCAATATAAGACTTACTTCTAGTTTTGTGAATCAGCTCTAGGGATTTCACTCACTAATATGCGCGAACAGAACGGCAAACGCACCGAAGGAAACGACTGGCGAACTGAAAACCTGAACCGGCGTAATTTCAAAAGCCAGGGAGGTTGAAATTAAATAAATATATGAAAAAGTGGCAGCAACTTGCGCCAGAAAGACCAAGTATACCTGCAAAAAATTGTAAAACATTCCTGCTCTAAATTTATGACTCCAGGTATACGCAATTAATACTGGACGCGAAGTAAGATGATGGACAACTAAGAGATACCAAGCATACCTTATTTGAGAACCACAGTGGGTCTCAATCAGTGCCAAACTACACAGATTTGCGGAAGCAGCCTGGGAACATCCAGCTGTCTAGCACGCGAGCAAGCCGGAAGTATGTTTGCCGTCATTAATGCGCATGTGCTGACAAAAAAGAACACAGAAATACGATTGCACGCAGTAAACAGACAACAGACAAAGTTTCTTACAAACCTACGTACAGTATGAACTCGGATTTTGGAAGAATTTCCGCAATGCAGGCAGGCAGACCAGGATCACCTCCAGTTTGCTGCAAAACCACGCTAATATCGGATATACGCGACGCTGTCTGCTGACACTGAAGTTGACTAGATTCTTCATGGGCCATTGTTGAAGGGAGACCGTATCGATTTGAATGTCTCTATTGTTGTTTGCAAACAAAATTAAGATAGCTGACGCTTCAGATGGCAGGTCATCGATGCAGATGGAGAAAAGCGTTAACTCTAGAATGAAGCCCTCTTAAACTCTGCCAAGGCTGAGGCTAGCCTGGGATAGAGAAGAACCCACCCACATACAACAACACCTCTCGTTACAGAGGAATGTTTGTGATGGAAAAAGTCAAATCGTTATTCACACTCTTTCTCTTTGAGAACCTCTGACAAGTTAGATATGATAGCAACCGGACAGTATTTGCAAGTCTGACTGTCTTGCTCAGCTTTCTAGATGGGAGCAATATCTAGTGATTTCCAGCCTCTGGTCATCGTTCATAGAACAATGGATTGCGTATGCAGAAGGCTCAACCTCGCAGCCTAATGAGCAAGGACGAAATAGTATATACGGTCCGGTCTAGAAGACAAAAGTATGATTTCCCAAGGCCCCTTCAGCCCAGCATCGGCCAGTGTGTCAAATGCGAAATCCCTGCCATAAATGTGTACATTGTTTAATACAGGATGATTAGGCGTGCGATTTACAAGCAAAATTTCGTGGAGGTCAGCTAAACCTTGGGAGGCGTTGCCACCAGAGCACGCAAAGCTTTCTGAACCGGTTAGCTGAGGAACGCCAACTTTGGCTTTACGGATGTCTGAAACAAATTCGCACCGGTCTTCGGATTCATCGGTAGAGCGCTCGATTATGTATTGTTAGAAATACGGTTTCTTCTAGAACGAGGTTGTGCATACACAGGGTTATCATCTCAATTCCCTAACGTTGTCAACATTGACCAAGTTAGATATTTCATGTAAATAGTCTTTAACACTTTGGACTTCAGTTCATGTTGCAGTTCAAGGCGGTGGATAGTGTGAAGTGGTTCCGAATAATCTGTTTTTACTCCAAATACAGGTGAAGTGGTAATACGCATCAGAAACGGGACAACGGTGAACTTAATAGATCCTGTGGGACATCAACAAAGAAATCATGAGGTGCATCCGCTTTGATTTTTTCGAAATTTCTTTTGGGAACTTTTCCCGGGAGATGAGAACTCTGAGCTCCAGTTAAGGCCGTGTTATTATGGCGCGACTGCTCCATTTGCACGGAGCACCCACGATTAACTTGTCTGTCACCCCTTCTTCAGTTGTAAGGACACACTACAAACTAGATGGAGCGTGTGCCTTTGTTATTGTTGTACAGCCAGCTACATTCTCAGTGAGACTGACGGTTCCAACTACGATTAAAAGCAAGGCTGATGTTGTAATTGCGAAGTCTTTGTGAGCAGATGGGTGGGTGGGTGTGCAAACAAACTCCGTGACTAATCAGATGATTCAAGCCTACGTCAGCTATGTTTACTTGATGTCTCAGAAAACAGCGGATTTTTGTCAGATTGCAAATTTGAACAAGATATGATTAGGACTCGAAATGCACCAAACGATATGGTTGGCACGCTTATGATCATACCAAGCCTGAAGTTGGTGAAGAGAGGTAATTTGGCCTCTCATTCTGCTGGGAAACACAATTCTCTGGGTCTCGACTGGGCAGTATAGCCCCGATCCACTTAATGTACAATCTGAGTGTTGGAGTGTTTAGTTCACTTACCCGGGCACTACGTGTATTGTCTAAGATAGTTATAAATAAAACGCTACTTCCACTACTTCAAATCTTAATTAGAATCTACTGAGGTACTCCCTAGTTTCCTGAAATGAAATCACTTGGATTGAAAGTGCACTTTATGGTTTCAGAGGAAAAAATATCACCACAGGACTTAACAACTGCTGAATATAGTTCAATAATTATTATATATTATATTATACACTATATATTATGTGTTATATTATTATAATTAATTAAATAACTACTAATTATGAATTAAATGACGTTGATTTCTCATTAGATAATTAAACAGGACACAAACCCGGCCGAAGTCAGTAGGCGTATAGGTTACCCCATTCACTTCGTACTTTCTGTTATGCTCATATTCGACAACCATTTACTGGGGCCTTGGCAAACTGGGGGTGGGCCAGTAGTAAGCACCGAAGACTCCACTTAATGTGCAAGAGACACTTTGTGACGGACTAGTAGGCCCACCAGATTCCGTCCTGCAAAAACATCTATGCTTCCGTCTCACCCTAAACATGTTGCTCTAACCGTCCGTCCTTCTTAATGGCCCAAATTCTACATTACCATTCAATAACGTCTGTCATATGACGTTTAGAAGACGAGTGAGGTCACAATTATAGCGAACTTTATGCAATTGCCACATGTGATAATGTAGCGTACGTTGGCGTTAACTTCTATGATAATTTCACTCCTGTTGACCCCTGATAATTATTATTTAAACACAGTTCATTCCCTTCAAATGTTCGAAAAAGACGGTTCAGACGCGAAAACAGGTAGATGTAATCATTTCATATTGGCTCGTCAGCATCAAATTTACAAGATGGAACAGTTTTTACATTGAATATTTCAAGGGATAGAACGGATAATTGGTAGGTGGCTTAGAAAAGGTCACTAACTTCAGGGCGAGTTCGAGTTCAAGAGAAATATTTGTCGAACACACGAGCCGGCTTCAGTTGATTGATTGCAACCACCCCAGCAAGCCGCAAGAATGTTGGATGAGAATGATGTAACAACATTTTGAACGCATATTACCAATTTCATTAACTGAGTTTGTTTGTCCTGAATAAGTCCTTAAACTAACTGACGAACTTACGAATTTTTTGTGTAGAATTTTGACATAAACACAAGTGAACGCAGTTGAATAATGATCCTCATAAAACGTTAGAGAATTTAATTGAGTGGTGTAACAAAATGTTTGGCTTGCAGCAGAAGTCAAGATGGAAAGTAAGCAATTGTATCAGGGAAACCATTGATGGCGTCGTACAATCTGGCCAAACCTATATGGCAGAATGCGCAAAATGACACAAAGTTCACACAGAGACAGTTTTGCTTGGACAAAGCAACACAGCTGACTTCGTGATAGTGTTTTTCATTGTAATCTTCATGCTGACAGTTTGCACAAATATTGCTAAGTACTATGTTTGCAGCTGTTGTTTAAAAGTGACGTTTTTATACACGGCCATACAAGAGGTTTTTCTAAATCTTTCTAATTAATAGGACAGAATATTGCTAAAGAGACGCTGAGGAGGTGTCTGCATTACGTGAAGGGTCTGCTGTGATAATGCCGATTTACCATGGAGGTCGAAACAAGCATCAGTTTAACGTGTCCACTTCGATATTCTTCTGTGCCTGAAGGAATGAGTGAACATTTCATGTGCTTAAGCCTTCGAAGTACAATACTTGAAAACAGTCAGAAACAGTCAGAAGTTTGCCTGATTAAGTTTCCTTCCACATCCTGTCAAGATTATTGACGACAAATCAGACGGTAGCTACACAGCGCGTTTTTAGATTAAGTGCTGGTAACTGTATAATGCACACATAAGCTGCATGTAGTTAGATAAAATACGGGCCAATCAATATTCACAGTCCACTGTTATTCTGTTTTACGGTAAAACTGTACTACAGGAGTTATACATATCTACGAAACAAAACGGACTACCTACATACCACTCAGATTAGCTTCCTCGTCCAAAGTTCATTAAAAAATTTTCTGAAGTTACGTCAACAAATGCAACAGTTCCCCGGCGTGAAAGCAAACCAACTTGGGACCAAAAGCATGGTTCGTGGTGGAAACTTGAGTTGATTTTTATTAATTCTCACATTACGATATCAGATCAATGTTTTTTCTCTAGGTTCATGGATGTTTAGAGTGAGTCCTTAGGAACACTGTTTTATTTTTAACCCGTTTAAGCAGACTGAGCGCTTAAAATACACTGAAATTTTTGTAACACTTTAGCTTCACAGTTCTGAGAAACATTCCCATACCAAGTGTATCCGATTTCCTCTGACTTGATTTAGCATACAATAAGTGGATCCGACGATGTCAAACCACTGGTGTCAACAGTTTTGCAAGATTACAAAAAGTGTTAGTGCTAAATGAACATAGATTTTCTGGTCCCACAGAGGTCTTGTTACATCAGTCACATCAAGCTGGAACAGCAAACATGCTAAAACCACACTTAATTTTTGATTGTCAGTAGAAGAAAGCATGTACGCGACTAGTCTATAGTTAAAACTAAAGCAATAACAGTAATAATCACTAATAAAAAGCGTATATATATAACACTATTGGCCCAACAGTGATAATTACGAAATATCGATTTAGGAATTATCCTCTGCATTGGTGCTGCTTATGCCTGCTGTTTACCTTTGTCACAAATAACAGACGACCAAATACGCAAAAATCACATGCTTAGCATGATAAACCACGTGCACCAAGCGCACTACGTTTTGTCAGTACTGACTATTCAGAACGAATAAATGTGTGGTGAACTGGATCTTCCGGTATAACTCAAAATTGGGCATTAATAACTACGTGGGAATGGAACAATGTAAACAGAATGGATCTGTTAAATTGCCTTTTAATTGAAATTTGCTCACAAACTTATTTAACTTATTAAGATAAGTAGTATCTTATTACCTTAGTATCTATTGTGTATCAAGCCCGTCATAAAGCCGGCATAAATAAGCACAAGGGAAAACGACACTAAGTTTGTATACTGTTGACAATCTTTAAATTTTTGTGTGCTGTGTGTGCGATCCTACCCGCAAAACATACTTCAACGGTTACACATATGTGAGTATAGGAACTTTAATCACCCGATTTGTTGGTTGTAGTGTACTGTAGTCGGCTGTCTATGCCAGAGTACGATTGACCTATTAATCTTTCTTGCTCTGAGTTCCCATCAGAAATGAGAAGTAACTGTTCGGACCAGTTCGAACTTAGTTCTGGGGCACTAATTGCAAACGTTTTAGTGGTGAAAGTGACTTGCTGATCCATCACCTACTGAATGTAAGGGATTTTTTTAGACAGACTTACTGTAAAGCGGGCTCTGCTTTGCAGGAAGCACACTATCAGCCATTTGTAAGTTACGATCCAAAGTGAAGGAAGCTGCCAGTAGGAAAGAAGATAGCCCAGACTTTATTATAACTTGCGATGTATATTTTTTAGTCGAAACTATCCCATTCAGGAGTAATACTGCGCACCTCGTGTATAACAGTTCACTTGAGTGAACGGTCCCATGAATTCACCGAATCGTGCTAACGACTCTGTTGTACCAGGATAAAAGTGGTACAAGCATATGTACGGTAAATTTTCAATTTGTAGAATGACAGTGCTGTAACAGTTAGTCTTGAATACTTGACCGATTACGTAATGCTGGAGGGATATATTCCAGATATGTAGGCTAAAATGTCCAAGAAAGAAAACATTTGGAGCCTCAAAGGATGCATACTGACGGCAAATTGACTAACATGGACGATGTATTAGCCGGACGGAATAGACAAAACTTCAATGAGAACTGTTTAGCTTATAATCTAGAGGCAGCAGAATCACGAGACGCAAAACATCAATTTCAGCCTCATCAGACCAAAACAATTAATGTTAGTCTAAGTTTAGCCTACAGCGCCATAGCTTCTAACAGTATAAGTCATCCTGCTGTCTAGCAAAAGCGTCACAAAAGTCAGATGAAACAGAAAAGCTGTCACCATGCTGCTAACCTCACACATCGACAACCAGTCCCAGAAATATGAGTATCTTTGACACGTTTAAGGTTACAATACATATTGTTCTACGGAAGTCATTAGTGCTGTGTGCGGTACCAAAGTGGCATGCTTATGACATGTTGATGCCTTAGTTTGACCCGTTTTGTGGATCTTCTTGTTAATTTGGGCTTTTCAAAACCTGTCATGCATATACAGGCTTACTGCATCGTTCTCGATTGTTTCAACTAATACACAAAACTTGACGGCTGATGAGTTGTACGGACAATTAACAAAATTTGCATTGCCTCCTCCGGCAGTCACAACAGCTTTCGAAAGAAACCTTCGTGCGTCATCATTTTATCTACAATTTGTAGGAATAATTAGAGTCACTTCGCCATAGAAAATTGGCTGATGTCTTTTTGAATCTTTCTAATGCTTTCGGTCGAGTCAAACACTTACCATTCTTTATAAGGCTCCGTGTTTACAAAATACCTAATAAAGTACTCTAATGACTTTCCGTTTGTATTATGGATATTCGCATAACGTTTAAATTCGGCAATGCATTTTCCGATTGACAATTTTGGACAAGCGCTGTGACAAAGAATTCCACGTTAGAATATCTGTCTCTATTTCAAACAGGCTGAAAATCACGCGGCTTGTCAATTTCCCCCTTTTACTGTGTGCAGTGATTTTGAAATTTTGCATACAATGTCGTAAAATCAAAGAAGTGGTAGAATGTCTTCGACACTTTAATCATCTTGGTTACAAGTGGCACGCACTATTTCATCACTACTGTGTATAAAATGACACAACTCTCCATTCTGGTTTTACCGTGTCCTTTCTTAGGGAAAAAGCCAGACACCATTACCTGCGAGAAGAAATCAGAAATAGTTGACCTGGCTAGCCTTCTCCTCTATTCCAAACTAGTAGTTGTCGAGGAAAAAATTAGGCTTGTTTTTTTCAGCAGGTCGTTTGTAGCCTTGACTGTTTGAAGTTTGTTAGTTTCGATCATATTTAGCTCTATGGTGTGTCCAAACCCTTGCTCTTGTTGAGTATTGTTCTTTTTGACAAAGTACATCAAACCGTCATGAAACTCTCCATGACATACCCCTTATTAAATTAATATATGGAACGCAAAATAGGTTGTTTTACTGTACTGTGTCAGAACGTTTAGCGTTATTGTTCATTGATCCACGCATGACAGTGTTTTTCAAGTATCAATGGAATGAACGCGTACAAGACTAGTGTGCACGTAGTCTTTGGAATTTCACATAGTTTCGCTAAACTGCAGTGGTACTAAGACACAATCAGCATAAGTGATACGAATGGACAATAGGCACACAGTGGTGACCATTCAGCATCAGTAATCGATGAAAAGCGTTCGTTTTTCTGAAAGTATTACTATGAAGTGTCCTCTGAAATGATTGAGCCGAATCCAAATATGCGGTTATCTTAAGTAACTCATGGTTCGATGAAGCGTCTCATAAGTGTTTTGGAGCCAGGGTGACTGAAAGGTGCGTTCTAGAGAAAATATTTGTTTTAGAAATTTTAAGCTGTCAGAAAAATATTATCGGAAGCTTTTCTTGTTATCTGTGAGTTGTTGCACTCTAAAATCTCTGCAGGACCTATCTTCGTTAGATTTTCAGGCAAGCCTGAAATGTGTATCACTTCCTAGGTACTTGCGTGAATGAACATTTTCTAGAAACTGTCTGACTAAAGCAACCTAGGTACTTGTTTTGGGTGTAGGGACAAATTTCTTAAGATAGCATGGCCGCAGATTGTTTAGTGGTGTCGAAAAACTTAGGATGTTAGAATTTAGGTGACGAAGTAATCGGCAGCCCAAAAACTTGAAGAAATACTTTCAGATGCTCAAAGTAGGCATTACGTGGTGTTATTGTTTGTCTTTTATCCTCACCTGATGCAGCTATCAGAAATGCCAGTTGCCTGACTAGTCCATTATTATAATATGTGATACATTTCCAGCTGGGTAGCTGTTTTTTGACTCCCCAATATGTTAGTTGAACATAACCACTACATAAATGCTAGATGTATGGTTTGACGTTCTGGTTTGCAATAAGTATGTCATCAATGTACAGGTACACAAAATTTACATTCTAGGAGACTTGGCGCATAACTCTCGAACCTCCTAAAGGAGAGTTCGTCATACTACAGTTTTACGTTAGCCTATTCTATTCAAAAGACGTAAACCTAAGAGGTTTGGTAGTGCTACTTGTAGTTTCGCCACCAAGCGATGTACGTTGGCTTTATCTATCTTCCAAGAAATAACTTTTCAACGAAATACAACAGTGACTTCCAGTCGTGATGTCTGTACCAACGTGGCTCAAGAAGAAATCACATACCTTAGGAAGATATCGAACGGTTTATCCTTTTTCTCGTTTAGTAACCCTCTGATATTGAAAACGCGCTGTTAGATGTGAAATGTGCCTATCAGTACATAGTTGGGAAAATCAAAACGTAACTAGAACTAACAGTTTTCTGTTACTAAATTGCTTCAGTTGTCCTCATGAGCACTTCCATTAGTACGTCATAACTTCTTGGAACTTGTATTTCACTTGATGGAAATGTCCATAAAATCCGTCCCAGAATTTATCTTGCTGTGTTTTGGGGCGCTTTTGGTCATCTAACAGTAAGCTGCGGAGTCGAAGTTAAGCCTAACAAATTAACTACTACGTTACTATTTTTCCGGTTATTTCCAACTAGGATGTCCAAAGTAGTTACACTGAAATTCAGAACGATACATTGACTCCTTGTTGACAATATAACCGAACAGCGGTTCGTAAGAGTAAGTAACCTGATGAAATTTGACAAGGTTTGAAGTTTGAACAAAACCGCTAGAACACGAAAACTGGCAGATGCAAGCATTTCTTATTGACTTGTCAGTACCAAATTTGAAACACGCAAGCAACCAGCGTCCGCAGTCGAAAGACACGTCCTGACCAATGGTCACGTTATCGACCCAATTTGTGCATTCAGAATCCTATTGCTTCACTCGAATCCAAGATTCTTGCGGTTTGCTGAGGCGGTCGCAATCAATCGACTGAAGCCGACCTTGTGTGTTCAGAAAAAATTGTTCGTAAACCTGACCCTTCCCTGGACTTAGTGACCTTTCCTAAACCACCAGTTCACTATCTACCCTGCTCCCCTAACTGCTCGATATACAAACCCCGTCTCATGTTATTGTAAATTTGGTACTGACGAGTCAATAGGAAATGCTTGCATCTGCCAGTTTTCGTATTCTAACGGTTTTGTTCAAACTTCTGAAGGGAATGAACTGTTTCAAAGGTTTCAAGTGTTTTGAAACAAGCTTGATGACTCAGCCGAATAAATACCCTTTCCGACAACGATGCATTTTCTAAAAAGAACCTGTACTTACTTTATAGGTCATATTTTTGATGTGCACTTAAAACGACCGATGCTTATAGATTACTCATATATCTATGCAAAGTAATTTGATGGCTTGGACAGTGACGCAATGTTTCCAAAAAAAGTGAATGCATGCTAAGGCTTCTAATCACATTAGCATACTTTACTATTGATATTGAATTTTTTTGGTTTTTCAACAATATTCCTATCAGACATAAAGTATACTGATTATATGAAGTAGATTCAACGGAAGATGTCTCCGACAGTTTCTAAACATCTTCGTGCCAATTATCTGCACACCTGTCAGAAATTAGAACAAAATGTTTCAAGCTGGCTAACACACTGATGCCTACATGTGATTCGTTTTTCCGTTGTTTGACATTCTCAGACATATTTACGGAAACAACCGACTAATCTTCAGGGACTGTTCTGCATGTTTAAAAACTCTGTAACAACAATTTTTCCGCTTGAATGTGACAAAGTCGGATTAACAGCTACACAATCGTAATTTCAGATCTCGTTGCAGAGTTTGGTTTTGTCGAAGTTTGGGCATTCTATTAGATTTTACCCTAGCTGTAACCTCGCAGAGCATGTCTCAGCATATATATTGCTGAGTATATTCTGGAAACATGGCTTTGCTGTTCAGTAAATTTGGTTGTTGAGTCAGTTTTGCCCATAGATGTTTCACAACAAAGCATGAACCAACTGTCTTACGAGACAAACCAGTGTAGCATTCTAGACTGCCCGATCAGCAATTTACTTAGAAAAGATAGAAATTTCATCACTGGCTGTTCTACTTTGCACGGATCAATCTGTGAGATTCCTGAGTGGTAGGAAGTTTTGCAGTTCATGAATATCATTACACCGTATCAAACCAGTGTTTGAGTGTAACTGGTTTGGCTGTGAGCCAGACAATGTGTTGCACAACACTATATATCCTTAATGTGGATCGCTCATGAATGTGGTAAATGAGTGGCAGTATTGTTTGGCATTTATCCGCGACACACACTTGGCCCGAAATGTGATACGAACATGGGCAAACGTGGCTTAACAGGCAGCTAAAGATTTGGAAGTTGGGCAAAAAAGGGAAAAAGCCAAATTGAAACGCACCCCAGAGGAATATCGGGATTTGCACATCTAGACGGGCTTTGGACATAATTAACGCATTATTGACAGCTGTTCTAGTTGGCTTGCATCACAGAGAACCTATGTGGAATTGTGTGTAGTGTGGTGAACTGTCTTAACCAACAACGCCTAGTTAAAACTGAATAAAGCAACAGATTTTTGTCTAGGGCAGATCCATTCATGGAAACCTAAGCTTCAGATGGAGTCGGACCAGTGGCAGAAACAGAATATACAGACCCACGAGTTATCAATGAGTTGAGCTGCGTAGTCACACTGGGACTCAAAAAATTCACATTGGAACCCAATTACTTACAAACCCTACTGTGTGATAAAACATGTTAGGGCATGCATTCAGTGTATTGTGTGTTTATTTTTATAGCAGACATTAGAGTGATTAATTAACTTAGTCTAACTGTGACATTTCTGAGCTCTGGACATAATTTCGTGGCATAGAGTGTGAAACATTTGCCGGGCCTGGACACTTAGTTCACGCTGCTGATTCTAGGCCAGCCGGAGCTAAAACTTTCATAAGTATACCTCCTCTAAAAACAGTTCAATCATTTTCGTGGTATATTCAAGAATAGAATAACTGGGTAGGAGCGAAATCAGAGCCGAGTAACCAATAACACTGGAAACTGATGAGTGGTAAGGTAAGATTTTGTTGTAAATTGAACAACCATAAATGTTTGAGGCGTCTTTATTCCCATAGACGCTCCAGCCAGCCCCTCCAAAAAGAGGCACCATGCTCCAGTTGCGCTTCCGTTTAAACAAAGAGGTGTACTGCTGACAAGCTCCAACAAGTGCAAGATTCCAGTATGCTCCCTGTTTACCAAAGGAGCTGGCTGAAAATGTTTTGGTAAGGGAACAACCGCGATTCGTTGTGACTGACCTCCACGAGAAGCGTTCGACCAGACGCCTATGAATAAATGCTCTCACTTGGAACGGAACGAGGTTGTGAAACCGCACTACGAAAGAAAGAGTTCTGTACTTAAAGTCTCCACACACTCTGGAATTGCAAAATGTAGTGAACTGAATAATTTGCCAGTCAGAATCTCACTGCAACCTGGTGGACGATTCAACGATTTAGAAAAAGTCACAAATTTCGCTGTCATCAAAGTCAAGACAAGTCAGGTGAGCACCAATTCCAATAGCGGATCACACACAAATAAAGTGACGGTGTGAGTGGTGTGGAGTGGAACGAGGTTTGAACTGCCGATTAATAAAAAATGGCGAATGTGATAAAATGGAAGGCCTTTCTCAGTTTAATAAAAATAACTCAAATTTACAAAAAGGGTGGAATTTCATGGATATGACGAGGTAGCGGTTATTTAAGGAGGTTGATAATTATTGAAAAGTTTTCAACAATGACTAATTTAATCGAGCTAAACGATAAAACCATGTATTCTGTGTTGTTTGAGGAGAGATTGTGGGACTGCAAGCACTCTAAAAGTTTGAAAAGACTGTGAAATTAAACAAGTACTGGTAGCAAAGTGAAGCTTCCGATGCTTTGATGACTCTTTACATACAAATCTGTAAAATTTAGAAAAATAAGGGAGTATAACATCGTGAAAGATACCACAGCTAATAATGAACAGTAACCGGGCGTGGTCACTGATACGAATAGTTTGAATGTGATTAGTAAAGTAAAGAAACGTAATAAAATAACCGTTTGAATACTAAGTGCCGTACTTCCTCAGAACAATAAGTACTGTCTCCAGATCACTATCAGCGAATACATTGCTGAAATCGATGAAAACTTACAAACAGCTCCAGAGCTTTCATTTAAGTTCTACAGTAAAAACAGCCAGATTGACATCGAGGATGAAACATAAATAGATAGATGCACACTGGATGGGATTCATGGATTTCGTTTATACCTCCGCAATCATCAGGATCCACTTCCTGAGAACGTTTGATAATGCTGACGGGCATAAACTTGTACATTTAGCTGTGCGCTATTTGGGTTTGACATACTATGTGCTACCGATTGAAAACCAGTTGCTTCACGTTGTGAAACACATAGATTTGGCATGAAAACTTGGCACATTCGTAAGAAGAAAAACTGTTGCTGAAATATCCAGCACACTCGCCGGTCTAATCTTAAACCAAACAAGTTTTCACAGGTAATGAAGACCTTAATCTAGACGAACACAGTACGGAATAACTGTCGTTGGAAGAATTGACGATGCCGCTCACCTCTTTGACGTCTACGACAGGTTTCTTGGCAAGATAGTTAAATTAACTTGGCTGCTCCAGAATTTGCTCATTTTCGCGGCAACTCTCGTTGTCAACCAGTGTGTGGGATTGCTTGCATGTACATGTTTAACATTATCACTAGGCGCCTGAACGTGAAATCATTTAACCATTTTTAACGTGAGAGCAGTAATGCAACAATTACCATAGCCATTTCCTATGAATGTAACCAGAGTCCAGATTCTAGTCTCGGCAAGGATGTACACTATTGACTAGTAAAAACGAAGGCGAAACTTCCAGCCTAGTGTTGCCTTTCAGAAGTAGTTAGCTAGAGGGGTGTGTACTTCAGAAATCTGTAAGTGATTAGCAGTGCTGTTCAGTTTACAGTTCAGAGGATCACCTAGCATAAAGTGGAACTTTGTCTTCAATTTGCCCAAACAGCTCTTTAGTTTGCATATGGGACAAACTCTTCGTAATATCCTTTTTGAAAGTTGTCCTAAGACGACAAGTTAAATTCCAGTAAAGTTGATTTTTTTTTCAGCAGACAGCCTCATCAAGACATGACTGAACACTCTGAATTCAACGTTATCTCTTGCCGTCAATATTTTAGGTAACAGAGAACTTAATCAGCTCCTCAGGATTTTCAGTGAACTGTGCCTACATTCATCACTTTCTGTACTCAACTATTTTGAGTATGTCCGGCTATATTATTTCTACGTGATCTGAGTTACCAAAATCGCAAACAGCCTTGTGTACTGTTTCAATCGGTTGGTGTGCAGTAACTGAACACCTATATGGTCAACAGTAGTTATGATATTGTCAACCTTAGTTGTATTGGTAAGTTGACAAACACATATTTTTCCAAGTTCCACATCCTGTCTGCTTAAAATAATATGGCAAGGATAAACGCTAACACAGGGGTTAACTGGAGTTCCGTTCCTCTGTCTATGTAGACCGATACAAGATCTCTGTGAATAAGTTTATTTCGTGAGTTTTGTTCAATCGTACCAATCTCAGTTCCCGATGAACCAATCTTCAATGAATAAACCGAGTACGTAAATCATTTGATAGTTGTATTGACTGACTTGGTTTTACGTTTGCTGCAAAATTCAGTTTTGACCTGTTGAATGTTTTAGAAAAACCTGGGTCTCCACAGCCTCCTGCTTTTCACGGTGGCTTACCATCGCAATTACGTTTTTGCATGCAATTGATTTTCTCTGGTAGAGATAAAATTCTCACAGGCAGCAATACTTAGGTTTAACCACATCTTTTCCAGCGTACTGTTCAGTTTACCAGCTACAACTGAAGTAATGGCATCCTGATAGGCATGTTGAACTGAAGTTCTCCTGGGTGCTTATCTGGCCTCAGGTAAGGACTGCACGTAAAATTATCATTGAAAGCTGACAGTTTGGTGCCATTTCTGACACGGTGCACGGTAGAACAGAAAGCTCCGTATATATGTAGATTTTCTCATTTTGATTTATATCCGAGACTGTCAGGTCGACCAAGTAAGTTGATGACAACGCACAATTTTGGATCATTGATAAGATGAAGCACAAAGACACTCAATCCACTCCGAATCTTGTTGAGGTTGGAGCTAATCAATTAACACTAACTTGTTCGTTCCGCAAGGCAACGAATGAGTGCCTTATAATGTCAATTTGGTGAGTTTTCATTGACATTTTAGCCCGAAAGTGGACGTTAGTTTTTTGACTCTGAATCGTAATTTGGAAGCTTATTGTCTACCACATCTGGACTTTCACACTTGTTCTACTTCAAACTTTATACGACACAATACTTTTGTCCACGTGGTTGCAGAACGGTTTGTTGTAGGTATCTCTGAATCTGTGAAAGTATGAGAACTTCTTTTTTTAGGATTTTCAATATACTTTCTCGTGGTGTGTTAGAACACATGAAATCGTACTTCGCTTTTGTCAAAGAAAGTTACACATCGCGTTGGTGATAATTGTTGACCGTTAAGTTCACGGGTAAGAACCAACCGTAAACAATGGTTGGAGTTTCTACTGCTGCTGGAACTTCGAAAAGCACAATCTTGCAACAGACATTTCAATTCTATTTTCTTTGTGTCCATTTTTAATATCCTGACGACTAAAGCATATGTGACGAAGTTATGACAAAATATATCATCAGATTTTGTTTTACGTGAGGATTTAACAAACCCTTATCTCTGCACATCGCGTATTAACAAACTTAACTGAAAACTTCGGTTCGGAAAGCGATTTGTTTCACTCCTTATAATAACGCTTGGTTGACTATTGGCTCAATCAATAAAGTCACGCATTTGTATGGTCAGAGACTGCTTTGAAAAATTCGAATTCGTAAATATAATCTCAGTGTATTAGAATATGGTGTCAATAATGTCACTGATTTGCAAAGAGAACTTGAGGTGTTTATGAAACTACCGACTTTTCAGATCGCAATTTGTTGACTATAACAAGGTCCAAAAACATCGAACAATCGCTTTTTCCATACATCAAACTCAACCCTCATTAATTGTTTCAATCCCATTGGCGTTATTCATTTGAACGGTTTCCAGCTGAAAGATCTCAGAACTGAAGTCAAGCCTTATCAGTCCTCTCACTCAATCAGTCAAATCACATTTGCTTTTTTCACATCTGGTAAACTTCTAACAGACGAGATTGCGGAGGTAAACAACAAATTGGCACATGTTCACAGTCCATACAGATACACCTGCGCTCCAGATTGAGCTTAATGGGTGTTGTTCAACATTTCGTGAAGGAAACTGAGCTAAATGTGGATTAACACTTGCTCCATGAGGGCTCAGCAAACAAACTATCATCATCATCATCATCATCATCATAGACAACAATACATCAGTGGTTAACACTAATGCTTAACTGCCACACAACCATGAAGAAGCAGCAAACCCTATATAGGAAGACCGAGGAGGAAAAAGAAGGGGACGGGAAGGGACCTAACTACTG
>QNGE01002150.1:24021-42469 GCA_008508345.1 Paragonimus westermani
GCAGTATGGAATTGTTTGTGTTGTGAGTATTCATGGTTGTGTGTGGGCTGAGATACTGCCAGGACGCCCAGACCTAGACAGGAGAACGATTAGGGTTCTCAACCAAAGCCTTTGTAGAACAAAAATGCTGTAGAATGATGGAACAACCATAGTTACTGAGATTAAGATTACAGCGGGCTGTAATTATGGTGTATCTGTGCTCGACAAGGAAACCTGTTGGTCCTGTGTAACTAATCCGATTGGTGTATTCTAGTCTACTCTTGTAGGGTCTCCGCACAGTTGTGTAATGATGAGGACCAGTGATTACAAAAGAACGTACTGCTTCCCGTTATTTTATCACCGATAATTTGTTGTTTTCAATCCAAACCAATATGGCCGAGTATTCAAAAAATTAAACGAGTCATCTTCCATTATAAACATCCGTTCAACTCCAAGGTGTACATTAAAATAGCCGTAACGCTGAATTCAGTCTAAGTTGTCCTGCTTGATCAATTAATTTCCGAATATAGCATTAGGGAAACAGAATCTCAAGTGCGTTTCATCATTAGGAAATTTTTAATGTGTGCGTTAGGTGAAACGAACAGAACACACAATTGCACAATCCATTTTACACTTGCCAGATACATGATACGCATTGTGCGATCAATAACATTTTTGTGGGTCACATCAGATTTCAGCTTTATGAAAGTATTATGGTTTTATAATGTAAATGCTCAATTTTTGTGATAACTACCATGGTCAGTATGTGGGATCTTTTTACATTTGAGCGTCACTTTCTTACGTTTCAAATAAAATACTGGGAAGTAAAATTTGCTTAAATTGTCGAGTGAACTTTGACACAAACAAGCGTAAAATCTGTGAAAATTTAGACTTTAGGTGCAGTTTCAATTTTGGTTGTTATGAGACTCAGATATATGTCAAGTAAATCAATTCTGTATTGCGATACCCGCACCCCCAGATTTCAGTGTTTGAGCATCATTGGCACTGTACTTGTTATCCCTACTATTGCGATATGGAAATCTTACCTTCTCAGCTACAAGCTCTAGACATGGCTCCACCTATGTAGAAAAAAACGAGACATTACAACCCAAAACGATTCTTGTTAACAGACTCGTTAGTAATTATATTTAGTCCACTTTGTGTGAATGGTTGTTTTATTTGACAGGCCATAGTTCAGGAATTTGCGTCGAACTTTGAAAACACTTCAAAAAAGGACAGTGATTCGAAGTAGCAAGCAAGTGGACTGGGATGTCTACCGTGAGTAAAGTGGATTACTCAACAGACATGTCTGAAGTTTGAATGTTACAGTTGACTTCGATATGTGTTTGTTTAATGCAGTCTTGGATATGTGACAACGAAAGTAATTACTTCGGAATGTAGATTGATTGAAACGACTGCCGTTGCCCGCCGTGTATTCGATGTCAAATCGTTCAAAACAAGCATCGCCTCAGTTTCAAAAGTACCCCGGGGCTTGTCAGATCTTGATAGAATAGGTTAGAGTCTACTTCAGTCAGATCAAGTGCTTCGATTTCCTCACTTCTCGGCTTTATGTCCCAAATGGAGTTTGTGAACAGGTGATCGATAGCAGAATTCAACCTCTGCTGTAAGGGACGAACCCAAGTGCCGAAGTGTTTGTAACCTCAATTTTCTACCCATCTCAAGTTACTGTCTCGTGCGTAGACAAACCAATGCAAATACTAGCTGGAGTGATATTCGAAAATATTTTCTAACCGGTGAGTTTCGTTTATTGACAAGTTGCACGCTGAATATCATCATATCGAATTGGGCTGTTTACTCTTTCTGAATGATACGGTTTAGATATAACTGCCAAATTACTTCAGCATAAGAACTGTAAATTCTCAACCTATATTACTTGCGCCTGAGACCTTTTCACAATGGTTTTTAAAATGGTTTTTGATTAGGACATTCACAACTTATAACGTAGTGTTTCTAAAAGTTCTGGTTACCAGCGATATAGGACACTGGAGTAAGGAATATTATAACTCTCAAACGGATATCGCGAGATTAGTTTCCACATACCAACTCTATGGGTTTACAGCGCGATGATTTTCAGGGTACAAGTTTTGTTCTGGCAAATTTGCCTGTGAATTGTCAGATACGGTTAATGTTTGCCCATCAGAGCTAGAAATGCCTGAAATCACTCACACTGGTCACTGTCGTTACGGTTTAGTAGATTAGCCTGCATCTACACACGATTTTTTCAACGCCGACCTTCCGCTTTAAGCATGGCAACGTGATGAAATTAACTTCCGTTTCATTCGCTGACCTGCCACATAACATACTGGGACCATTCGCTCACAAGTAAACTATAACAAAGTTCTAAGTGTACTCTTTTTATTCGCGGGTGAATAAGCCTACAAGAAACTTTTGGGTGAACTGGAAGTCCAAGTATTAAGGTGTTAGATTACGACGGTTTTGTAAATGAGTTCCATGAAGTCACTTCATAATGTTCACCAGCATTTTGATTTTATGACTAAACTCTCCATCGAACAGCTAATGGTTGTCAAATCTTCAGCAAGTCTTGTACCTGTGGTTGTAAACATGAAGCCACATGATGATGAACTAAACGAGTAAAGTCTCATTAGAAAAATCCTACAATAATCCAGAAATCTGGTAAGTGCTTTCCGTGGGTTCATAGGTTGTAGTGGAGGGAGGGAAGATCTATGGTTGTGCGTTCACAGTTCTCAGGCTGACCGGGCAGAGTTGTATTCGATGAGTTTTATGCGTGAACCGAAAAAATGACAGAAGTGGATAAAAAAAGTACAAGCATTAAGCTATTGGTTTTCAAATATACTTGCAACGCACAGATGAAAACACACTGAAACCACCTACTGTCATATGTACATATGTGATTGCTTGTAAGACTGTTAAGATGGTGATTGGGAAAACTGTCCTGGTTGCTGTCTCTCACATTTGAGCCGATCAAGCGATTTAGCTGTGATGAAATTCAAGAAACATGGTCACTTCTGAACAGATTCTAATTATGGTAACTTTTCAGTCCGCGCTCAAATTTCAACTTTCAGAAAACGTGTAGGTTTCGCCAAAGGGCTCATGGTAAAGTGGGTTTTCTTATTTACACCAAAGTGTTGAGATTATGGGAAGTTTGTGCAAATAGCTGGATTTAAAGGTCCCATGCTCACTTTGGCCAAGTTGATCTACGTGGTTAGATCATCAGGTATGCAAGCCTCGCTGTTAATAATATAGGCATGATAAATTTGTTCCCGACCTAATCATCATTAATAATGGCTGCAAACACGCTGAAGTGGTCAGACTAAACTTACAGGAGAAATAATTTCCAAACGAAGAAAGATGCTACAGTAGTCACTAAGTGGATCGTAAACGTTGGTGTCTTGCTAATAAAGTCTCTTTCTATTAAATTGTGGGCGTAATCTAGAGATGACGTTATGTGCACAGCGTTACCCAACAATATACTAAAATCCCTGCTTGCAGAGAATAGTCGATAGATCGTACTCATGTAGCAAGTGAAGTGAAATTAACCACCCATCACACGGATGCAGGCAGAACAAGAAGCACGGTTTCATTAAAATCTGAGGTCGTCAAAGATTCTCATAGCATGCATTTTTGCAATCATGTGCTGCCACAACATCATACATACGCATCACTTTACTAACGGCTGTTGCCTGTGAATTAAGAGACCTTTGATTTTGTGCAGTTTTATACTACAGTTTAACCCTCATACTTAAGGTTTCTTGTGTCAAAACATATAAACACAACCCATTCATCGCTTACTCGGTCCATGCTGGCCAACTATACAGAGCAAAAGACATTCAACAGTGTGCCACGCAAGTATCCAGCAAGATATTCAACGAAGCTTTGACAGGTTGAAGTTGACTATCAAAATTCCCTACGGAATTGTATAAGTTTGGGGTCACTGTCGTGAGAACGATAACTTCTGAAATGCGAGGCAACGGGATATAGGGTTTTTTTGGGGGATCATACCCAAAACCGATGAGCCAAGAGTTTGACTCACTTGGCAGTGAGGGGATTGCCTAGCGCGAGGGTACAGTGAATAAGACAATAATGTCTGATTCTGAACACTGCTGCGCGCAGCGGATGCACTTGAAGCTACACCGAACGTTTGGGAGATATCTGATGTTTTTCGATCGTATTGGATAATACGCCGGCGGTCACGGTCAACCGTTGGGCGATCGGTGTGCTCTTTGTTCGAGGGTGTCTTTTTTAACTCCCTTCATCCTGATACGGAAAACAGCAGTGCCACAACCATAAAAATGGTTCTGCTGTATGCTAATAGGATCGTACCTCACTACCTGAACACTCCTACGCGGTCAGTAGTGCGACATACAATCCTATGAGTGTAACTGCTTTTCGTCTGACTGCTACCCCTTGGCCTGTCTGGCAAGGTTGCACCTGGAAGGAAAGAAGTCCTAGTCAGCATAGCTCGCCGAATCCATACAGTACACAGGTCCGACCACATCGCCAAGGTAGCAGTACAGGTCGAGTAAGTTTGGGTTGGACGGGAAAGATTATTTCCTTTCACCTCAACCATCCACTTGATGAATTATCCATTTGTCCCAACAGGTTTGTTTCGGTCTTCTAACATTTAGTAGCTTGGAACTCGTGGGGTAGTTGTTGTTCGTAGCAGTTCCTCAATGAATTTTTCAGGGTCGTCCAGTAAGTGAGGTTTGAGAAGCAAGATCGAGCACAAACCTCATTTTCATGGAACCTCCCATTTTCTCAGTCGCTCCTAATATAACTTGGTTTATTTCAGCAGAAATCTGCTCAGTTTCTTTGATTTATCTGAGTTTGTCATTTTAGCAAACAGCTAGCCATGATTTCTTGGGAAACAAAAAACTGCACTTAAACTTGAAAAATATTTTTTTTTTATCGACATAAAAGCTCCTTAATGAACTCAAGAAAGAAAGGGACATGTTACAGTTTTAACATAAATTCTGGGAAACCAACTCATTACGGGTAAACAGATGAGTTTTATAATGAACATAGATTTGAAAATTCAAGTGCTGGGTGTGATCACATGACGGTGTCACATGGTCTGTAGTACGCACCAGATGTAGGCCTTCCATCGTTCCTATGGCTTAATTTAGCTAAACTGTGTTTAAAAGTGCAGGTGCTTTTCAGCAAGGAAAAAGTACGTTACCTGTACTCTGAACAGTATGCTTTTAACACCACATGTAGCAAACTTTTTAAACAACTGTTGGAATGTTTCGCAGCGGTTGTACACTATTTTCCATCGGATGATAAAGACCTGATGTTGAAACAATTTGACAAGGGTACAAGTTCTTCTTGTCTGAGCAGTTCAGTTCAACAGTAAAAAGTTTTCTAAGGAGTGCCAACTGTGAATGTAATTACAAGTTACTAGTACCGCCGTTAGCTTTGTGATTTTCATTCTCCTTGAACATGTTGGTCTCTGTGTTTCTTACTGACTGCTTTTTCTTATAATCTACTAAGTTCGTTTCATAGGTCACTTAACTGACAACCCAGATTGCTAATTCACATTCACATAATCGTTTCTTCTCAAAGCTGATATTGATTATGAACTTTTGTTAGCATACTGCGAGGTGATCAAGGTGGGTGATCTGAGGGGCGAAAGAGACGAAAGAGGCTTGGTTAACCTTTTTGACATTACTGCTATACAAAAGACTAGCTGATGCGCATAAACGGGGTGAACTGGCATGCTTAAGCTGACTTTCTTATGTATTTTTGCCGTAAACAATGTATTCTCTGACACATATTTCGAGAATTGTACTACGGCCAATTTCAGTATGTCCGTTGTGTTCTGTAAGTTTAGTGTCCTGGAGCAAGCTGGCGAAACTTTGGCGTCTAATTAACCTATCTCCTCTGGGAAAAATAAGCGTACCGCCGCTATTGATTATGTACGTAACGTATTCAGTTCGACTCATCATGGACGTTGGTCCTATTTACATTCATGGTTAAACCGAGACTTTTGTATATAAGTACAACTGGCCCAAAATGCCTCTTCGTAGTGCGTTGCCAAAACAGTATCGTTGGAAACTGAAGTGAAAACTTTTAGTTCCCGCATTTGACAACGAGCTTCAAACATCTTCTCATTGACCCTCGATTGTCTGAAATACCCAAGCCACAAGGTGGCAGCTTAAAGGCGGGCTGGAAAAGTTTTAGCAACACCACTGTTACGAATGACGGTAGCAAACCGGAAAGAAAGAAAACTTGAACTGATACAAAACTTCATCTGATTTTGCAGTATGCTCAGTAACTTAACAGACTACGGTTATTCCGTCTTGACAAAACTAAACGGATATCACATCATTATAGTGTATGATACTGGACTTATTTCACCTCTTATGCCCTCCATCAAAATTGATTTGAGCAAACAATACGCCGCCAATCTTCTATGTTTGACACCATGGTCCACTTTTTCCAGTTTGTACACAGTTTTGTGTCAAAGGACTCATCTGAAAGCCATGCGTTTCAAACCCGAAAATGCAAACCATAAACTTTATATGCTTGTCGAAACAGGAGCAAACTGGATGAATAGTTCACTGGAGATGAAACAGAATATTAGTGGCTTTGCTGATCGTTTTGGTTCTGACTATTTACTTTACTAGTCGAATGATGATGATGCAAGATGTGTGTGGCATCTAGTCACATGAGTTGCCAACGCGGACAATCAGCGTTGTGAAGTTAGTTGAGTATGGCGACTGCCATTATAGCTCAACAAACATTGCACCCAATTGAAGTGACTGAAGAAAAAACGGTTTTCTTTGAGACACGGTGACATAATGTCAAAACTTTGGCTGACAGATAGTATTCACTGTGAACGGACGTCACTGTCGTCAACGACTACACCCGGGAAGAATAGATTACGCATGAAAAGTCTTCACGCATAGAAATCTCTCCATCATATCTGGCCATTTGCGCAATTTCATGCTATTTGGACTGTTAATCGGTTTGCCATGTGACCTGGTATCTGCATAAACAGTAGATCGATGTTGGTTGTTAGTTAAATGACAGCCAGCAGAACAGAACTGGTTCGTCGGTTAAGCTCAATAAAATTCGCAGATAAAAATACAATGCAAATGTTTACCCTTAGTTATCTCTGTATGAAACTGGAGAAGGCAGCTTTCGTCTCGTTCTTAAGGTTAATAAATTTCCGCAATTTTTATGTCGATAGGCACAAGATTCGGGGCATCATGAGAATACACTTGTAATAAATCTCACTTGGTCGCGTAGATACAAAGCTTTCTTATCCTTACGTTCACAATGAGACAGCCATACTATCTCCGATGTACCAAATTCAACACTCCTGAGGAAGGCCACCCGAGGTGGTTGAAACGTAGAGTATTACAACTCGCTCGTAACGTTGTGTTATTCCCAATCTGTTCATCAACCAGACTACCTTAATGGGGCTAAACAGTATCATTGTGGCAGTGTTTTCTCAGATGGCCAGACCAAAAGTTTAATAAATTCAGTTGATGTGATTTTCAAAGGACAAATAAAGAATTCGAGGATACCTGTGGTTTAGCGTTGTCAGTATACACAACGTCCATCATTCGACTGTATCAAGCCCCTAGTATTCACATAATCTATGAGAATCATCGAAGAAATGTCAGTTTGCTCAGTTTTCACCCATATTCCATTTTCATACAATCATTATATGATTAATTGCTCTTGCGTCCGATTAGACAACAGTCTTTAAGATTTGCTTGATTGGACCGATATATCACGGGTCCAAAAGTTTCTGCACTATGTTCATTTAAAGGATTCTTACAGTGTTTTCGAGGTAAAAATAACCATCCAAAAACATACTGGTTTATAAAGCAACTTGGAAATTTGATAAAACTCAGTTCATCAGAATTCACCTATTTAATTTTATATGTCATCGGTGTTCAAAATCCGGATATTTGTTTGTTCTTTTGACGCCAGTCACGTTGTATGTTCCTATTCACTTTGTAAATTTAACAATGACATCTTCAATTTTGGCGATGCACTCGTTTGCTACATTTTCGGCAACGCGTTACAGGTTTCTTTCTGTTAAATTACATCGTAATATATTTCGATGCTACAGACCTTGCAGTCGTAAACAAGGTATCACATGAATTCGCTCAGTTTTGTCGTTCAGGGTTGAGTCTGGTAGAGAAGCTAACCAGTTATGCACCAAAAATTTGAGGTCTTACGTGGCATTTTTCAGCTGTGTTTTAGGCGGGTAAGTTCTCTACGTTAGTAGTAAGCTACGATGGTTACAACTGAATTTCCACAAAAGTGGAACCAATCATTTTTTCCGGCCGGATGCATCATCACATTCAAACTGTGCTAATTGCTATTCCTGTTTCTTTGTGGTATCTGGCGGTTAACTATAAAGTGTATGCAACCTGAACCTCTAAAATGGGGAGATTAATGCGACCTAAATATTCTGTTATAATCTCTCCAAACGTTGCCTTGAATGTGAATGCAAGCGGTGGTATCCAGTGGAGAGGTTTAAATAAATGTAATATCTTTTAAGTTTGTTACAGATGAGCAAGGTTAGCAGAACCTTTCATGAGTAGAAAAAAATTAGTACGAAACTGTATTGAAGTTATCTTATTTTTCACATGATCTAACACCGTTCTGATTAACGTGAGTAGACACCGGGTGTTAGCTATGTAATATATATCAGGCCAGAATTGGTAAGAACGCCCTATTACAATAAGAGCGTAATAATAAATTCTGGTTGAATGTGATCCGCACAGTAGACTGTCAAAAATTCCGAATTATCTCAATTTCCGCTGCATGTATGCTTAAAATACGACCACAGTGAGTGAAAATGAGAGAATTAAACTGAAGTATGTCGCACGTACTTGAGTAGTTTGTATCACACTTGTTCATTTGACACTGAAAGAAAGATACAGGACACCTACATCACAGCGACAAACCCACGACTACTGTATGATCATGCCTTATAGAATCTTGTCCAAAAGTTCACATTCCCAATTATTCAGCAGTTGTCTGCTTGTCAGAAACGGGACTGCGATCGTGGGCTTTTTTCAGTCGACCTAGCCAGTTACTTGTCATCGTAATGATTAATTTGGAAGATATCGGTTCTCCAATAATAGAATTGTTTGACACAGAAAAAGTACTGGATTTGTTCATTACAAGAAGTGGCATCCGACTTGCTGTTGCTGGAAGTAATCGGTTGCTTACTTGTTCTGAACAGATTTGTGACAAAAACCATCACTAGAGGCCTGCCAATAGAAAACGGTACCCAGTGAGGTTAATGACATTTCTTGCTTCTATTTAGTTGAGTTCCCGAATGGCAGGTTCACGGAGGTGAACTTACGGTGTCTGTCTTTAACGACAGCAGTCGGCAACCTGACCACTACTCATAAGAGTGTGCCACTAAGTAGTTAGATGTCAGGCATCAGTCGTTTTGAGCGCATGAACAGCATACTCAACTCACGAGTTAGGGAAACAGAGATCAGTGCCTAACCAAAGTAACAGTGTGCATAGCTGCGAAATTTTGGACACGGCATGATTTTTGTCGGCCAGTCTTATTTGAAAATACGTATACCAGACATCTTCATGAATTGACATATAACCAACATACGGTATACACAATCGAACTGCACTATTTATAACAGGTTAAGAGCCAACTGTCAATGAACGGCGCAGAAAATATTTAAGTAATAAGAGTGTTGTATTGAAGCGAAGGCTGAATCGAATGTGACTGTTAATCTTACAACGAGCATGCTTTCTTTATTGTACACGCACAGAGGAAGGAATATTTTTTGCGCAAACCCATCAATCAATGCAAAGTTAGCTGTCACCTTTTTCTTCACAGCTACTTCACGTGTTGATGAGAATACTGTGCACTTGAGCACCTTTGTAGAAAGAAAAGCCTTTTAGCTACACAGTGGATCGGTAAAGGTAGATGGTATGAAGGGTGAGACTTGAAATATCAGGAACGTTTATTCCTTACTGCACGTTGAAAGTTGCATATTCTTTTGCATGAAAGCCAATGTTAGGCTATCCGCTAACAGTATTAGCTGCCAATATTTTCTTGCGCTATCAGTACAAGCTATTTGTTAGCCAAGCAGTTCAGGTCGCTGAAACCGAACTAAACTCCGAAAGCTAAGCGTCAGAATTCAGTGGTATTCAATCATTTTGTTTTAGCACCATTTATCAAATTACCATGCTCTGTTTATTTAGTCATTCAACAATAAATGATAGAATTTCAAAACGGCTTTGTTCACAGTCTCTTGCGAGACGTAGCTTTTTTACCGAGATCAGAAAAATTTATCACAAAGTAAAAAATCGTTTTATTATGGTGTGAAGATAATTTCAAATGGTACAGCTGCATAAATCATATCAAACTGCAATCAGAAAGGCGATCCTTCATCTTCCTGCCATGCGACATACACCTCAAATGGAGCACACGATCGACCGGCTCTCCGATGTGAAACATTAAAAAGGTTTGCGAAATCTACCCTTATGGAAAAGATCATGCTTAAAGGTCAATCATGATCATGTCTACAAGTGGTTTTCATCATATCAGAGAATGAGCAGTGGGTTTTTTGTTATTCTGCATTAGGTGATATGCAGTTGCATGATTACATGCGTTTATTTCCCTCTTCGTTCCGCAATGTTTGTCAGTAACTAACAAATTTCAATGGGACACTGGCGACTGGGCTGGTCACAGTAGAACAGTTGAGTCACCCGCATCTTAACATAAGGAAAATGATACTGCTTCTGCAGATCATAATTTAGCACACAATGACGACATCACTGATTTTGTGTTTTCGAAAGACCCGACCTATAGTTAATTTGTAATCAAAATGCAGTAAGTATGATTAACGTAAAAATTGATTTTCGGGAGACTGGCTTACATTATTACCCTTGGATATCAAAAGTTGCTTTTCAGAAAAAACGTTTTTTACCGCAGGCCTCCTTCTTTTGGACGTGTTACAGTACCGAAATATTGGACGAAATCATCATCGAATCTAAATTTCACGTGAGATCTGGAACGCGACTGACCATCACTAGTGGTATGTAGCCGTTCACTTAAGTGTGTTATACACCAGTCTAGCAGACGGGACTATATGTCCAAGTTTCGCAAGTAAAGAAGGTATGCGGACAAAAGAAACTACGCCAGGTGGAGAGGAAAAATTTAGAGTGCAATTAAAATTACAGCTTTAAAATGTTACCGGTCACTTGGATCAAATAGTACGCTGTACTATAGGCTGGCCGTAAGAGCACGAAAGTTTCTGAAGACTGTTGCCTACCTATTTGACACTCTGTGTTCAGATTGTTTGTCCTGGTCGTTCACATCTAAATGGAAAGAGTTGGTCTGCTAACGGATAACTTATAATGTTGATGATTCCGGTGATGATAAACAGAACTCATCCTAAATGGTTGTGTCATTTTCAAGTAGCCAATGGTTTTCTGTCATAACTCAAACACCCCTAGAAATAAGGCTTTAATTAAGTACAGTCGTACTGCAGCATAGAGGCAGCATAATTAGACTATCGTTTGTATAACATAAACGGATAATGTTCGGCTGGGTCGCCTCATAAGAAAGCGGACTCGTGTAAACTGTCGGCTGTTACGAGTATGTGCTGCTTACATGGTCTAACAAGGGCGGACCCCGAATCGGGTGTTTCCTTCCAAAAAAAACTAGCTGAGAGTTTCACATGACTGCAGAAGCAGCCACTAAATATGAAAGGTATTCAACCCAAATCTTTAATAAATTATCAGATTATGATATTTGTTGATTTGTCAAATCACCACCTAGTAACTGGACCATCGAACTGTTGTAGTTGGCTTCTGAAAAATATGGTCAGCTGGAAAATTGATTTGGTCAGACGAAGCTAGAACCTTTGATCGAGTGTCTAAACGAAGCGCAATCAATCGCAGATGGAGTGCACTGTAATAAGAAATGAATTTGAGGAACACAATAGAAATGTAGTTGAATGTCTAAGTGTTATAAATTGCACCAGCTTACTGTAAACACTGTCGTCACACTTCGTTGGAAAGCACATTACGTAACAGTCATCGATTCTGCTTGCATACGTGAAGATGTCTTATAAACTCAGCCAGGAGTGGGCTGCATAGCCTCTCTGGCACAATACAGTCGAAGAAACAATGAGATGGGTGTTAAAATCTTTTTTTTAAATCAACCCTTCTAACGTGAAGTTTTTAATGTACTTTTACACCTTCCACACATAAAAGTGTTGCTGCACAAATTAGCTGTACTTTTTTAATGTTTTTCTCGTTGAGTTCGATTTAATCACAGACCGCCTTTTTATTTATGCATAAGTTTGTTGACATACACATCACGGTCTGCCTCGCTCCCTACTCATTTTTATCACTGTGTGATTACAATTCACTCCGCAGATTATCATCCACTTGTTAATAATGTGTGCCTGTTGAAGTTTTTTCCCTAGTCAACTCATCATTGTCTATAAGCCCGGTTTGTCTGTTTTCTGATTGCAGTAAGCGCTCATCAGTAATTTCCTAGAGACTGCAATCTGACGAACGATTAGGGATTAGTCGGGATGTCTCGTATTTTTTCAGGCACATTATGCATGTTCCGCTATCACTCTCCAATTGAACATTTCATCAACTTTGGTCAAGATTCTCGTGTCTGTTGGAATCCAACGCGCATTGTTGGCGTAATCTGTCAGTAAAAACCTCATCCATAATGGATGCAACTTCTATGTCCTAGTTAGGCGGAACGTTGCTGTCTGTTTCAAAACATGCATAGGCAAATACAAATCGATGTGCCTCTTCATATTCGGGACCTAACTATTTGTGTTAAGCCAGCTTGTCATGTGCCGCCATCAAAGTGGCATTTATAAAAGTATAGTAATGTGGTGTTTTTTTCACTCTCTGGTTTTCAGGTTGTATTCATCTAAATGAACCAACCCCTCGCCGTACATTTCGATGAGACACAAGTGTCTGCAAAACAGCAGGACGATAGCCGTATTCATTCCATTGACTGTCTTAGTCCAACGAGTGCTAGCCGGAACTCGGAAAGCTCCGTCTCAACCAATGCTGCAACCACGCCCAGCTCAAGCGATTCTTCACAAGTGTCTAACAGATCTCGAGTCGTATCTCCGGAGCTAAGAAGTTTTGTCAACAGCTCTCCAGTCATCATTGGCGATCGTGTCGTTGTGGGTTGCAACAATTTAGCCGGAACCGTAGCCTATATTGGGCCAACACATTTCTCAACAGAATCTTTAGCAGGTAAGTTGTGAAAAGCCCTGGAATTTTGAGTTTGAACGAACCAGTTTAAACACACTGAAATTTATGTGCATTTTTGAGTACTTCGTACTCCGATCAGTGCAGTAAATCTTGAGGTTTTAGTAGCCTCGCAGTATGGCACGTCTTTCAGTAACAAGCTTGTTTGAGTCCGTTACTAAAATTACACACAGGATCAACAAGCTCAAACAAGAACGATTATTTTTGTTTTGCTTTCAGCATATTTATGAATTAATTTTTGGATTTTTGAGATTCATGTAATCGGCTAGGTGGTATACGACCAAAACAGTCCTAAAGATTCAGCTACCAATAACCGTCATATAGGTTGTCTCCCAACAAGTCTATTCGTGTTCAAACAAATGATGCAATATGTTTATTCGGAATAAAAAGTGTGACCAGTAGCTAGCCACCTTCATTCCACAAACCATCTTCGGTTCGGAATCCATGTGTGACATATGATAGGTTCATTTGGCGAAATACAGTGTGCTGTCACAAGTGCTGAACCAATTTGGGAAGGAAGCCATGAGGATGTTCAATTGATTCAAATGTTTTTTTTAAGGCTACAAGCTGTTGACAAAATAAGACGTGTTTTTACGATGGAGCTCTCTGTCTTACTGAAATATAAGTTGATGGCGGTAACATGTTTCAAACTGAAAGCAGGATACTCAATGACTGCACACTTAAGTCTGGTGCATTATCGTGAAACAGATCGGCCGGAAATTTTTGATAAATGCAATCGCTACGATTTACCAACAGTGGTGGTTGGTCTATTACAAGTGAAGTCTGTAACTGCCCATCATTGAACAAAATACTACTGAACGGTTAGAAGGGGTGAATTCAACATGCGTGAAAATTCTCACCCACCGACCTGTAAACCATAACCAGCGTTACAGTAAACAGTGCGTAAACTTGCCCACTGATTTTAGTATGTCACGGTTAAACAAATTACCAGAACATAGATTCCAGTAATACAGTCTAGTGTATATCGAAAACATAGCAGTTAATGATTTATAAGGTCGGACGAGTATTCTTTCACGCGCTTGATGAATTGTGCCAAAAAAGATTAGTATGCACGACGTGTGACGTTCACCCGTATTCTGTAAAGAAAACGTTATTGGTAACACTCAATAAACAATCTCTATCAATTCGTTGAAAGTATTTTTCTTCTCAAAGAATAATTTTCCGAGCAATTACAGAATGTGAAACAATACAAATTGCCCGTTCTTTCGGATAAACTTCAGACCGCTGACCACATTTTTGAACACAGAGACTCGTAATTGGTAGAAGATTTACTTGGGTTTGACTGGTTTGTATTGCTTCTGGTATGTTTGCCGAGTTACGGTTCAGTGTACTATCAACCGGATCGAAGTTGACGGTTGATTTTTTCACACGTTTCGTTAGGGTTTCTAGAATAACTGGTTTTTCGAATTCTCGTGTGAAACTGTCACGATGAACTGAAAACATTAACGAGTTAATCCTAGAAATTTCTTTTGTAATTTGTGCATGGAACATCCCTCAATGAAGTGAGCATCAACCGCATAATCACGATTACGTGATCATATTTCAAGAACCAAACTAACTCTGGCGGATCCGATTGATTGACTCTCCTTGTTCCATAGGATCGATCTCAAAACAAGCAGTGTATTCATTTTGATGATCAAACGCAGGAAATCAGTCCATTTTCTGTGCGTTGAATCCAAGATGTTATGAATTATTTAAGTTACACCTTTCATACCTAATTATCCTAAATAAGGATTGGCGTTTGTACTTTTAAATCAAGAAAATTACTTGGCTTGAGCAGACTGCAAGAGTTTACGAGTTTCGTTCAACACGTTTCACGGTCTTTATATATAGAGATAGATATATAAGCGCACATACGCAGTGCTTCAAGGAAGAAAGCATTTTTGCATTATCAAAAGAATTTGGAAACTAGGATACGTGGGCGAAAGTTAGGAGTGTACTGTTCCAAACCACCTGTAAACTTTGGAATTACTTACGTCCTAGTACGTAACTCGCAATCTTAGCCAATTATCTTCTAAGCCTTTATTTTCAGATGAGATTTTGAAGACATGATTATGTTTAACGTCCTTGTAATCACACGTGTAAGCTGGAAAAGCTCAGATGAAAATGATGATTATTCTTGTGTGTATGACGTTCATTGGACAGAAAGTGAAATTTTTCGTTCTAATTAAATGTTCGGCATAGTGAACAGCACCATCAAGAAGAGGGTGATCGCAGTCTGACTGAAAGTCGTTGTTATAAAACTAACGACTTGGATCACTGCATAGTAGTTGATGGAAATGGGCGAAAAGATTTAGCATCGTTATGGAGTGGCATGTAATTAGCTAGTTATATTTACGCAACAATCAAGATTCTTAGGGAGTAATTAGGGTGGAGTACCTATTGTTCGTTTCGCAGCAAGAGAGAACGACGCTCAAAATGTGGTTCTTAAATCACAATTGAATTATGTGGCTGATTTTTTATTCCGGCTGGAATTAACAAAAGGTGTGGTATGACTGCCAAACTTTTAATCAAATATCAACGATATTCTGAGTTTACTGCCACAAATTGTCAGTTAGACATCCGTCGATTTTTGAATACTGGGAACTCAGATTAATAGTGAAAGCATAATAGGCTAGAGATTGCTTCGCTGTACACATTTATTTTTGTTACGAACCATATGTGACAATTTGCGAACGAATTATTTGACTTAACGACCAAAGATTTGCAGCATCAGATTTATTCTGTTTCATTTGGTCAGATGCAACTGATATACTGTTAACTTCTTGGAAACAGCAGCTTATTTTCAAGTTGAACATCACTCACATTTGATCGCAGCGTTCGCATTCAGATAGACTTTCCAGCCAATCTCTTTCGAAAAGAAGCACTAGACTCGAGTTTCGCTCTCATTAGAGCTCATCAGTAGTGCATATCCTTGCCACGTCCGGGATTTGAACTGCGTCCATTCCAATCATGAGGCAACCGTGTTAACCACTGCGCCATTAACCTCACATTAGGCACGACCGAATAATAAAATCTGAATGCTGAACCACTTTTGCTTGCATGCAATGATCTTTTCAAAAGATGTTGGCTGAAATGTTTCAACCGCATCACACTAGTACACCACGACCAGCAGATCACTGATGAGAAGTCGGGGATTTGGTTTATTTTCAAGTCGAACATCACTCAAATTTATCGTAGCCATCGCACCCTGATAGACTTTCTAGCCAAATACGGGATTCCTGAGATGGAGTGTTCGCGAGACATAATGAAAAAATTACTGGTTGTAATATTTAAACCACATCTGTTACCATAGATTTTCCTCATAACTCATATACGTTCGTCAAGTCCTAGTAGCTTGCGGAGATAGTGAGGTGAGAATATAACGGATTGTTTAACAAAGTCCACTCTTTCAATGAATGTCACTACCGTAACAGATGATGCCGTGACGGAAGCTGCTCATAAAGTAACCTACCACTGCTAATTTTGAGAGCCCTAAAGTTGAGTGGGCGTCTGATGTGAAGCGTACGCAAAAGCTTCCTTGAACGCACAGGACATGATAACCTGCCATTCATTATTTCCGCAGAATAAACACTATGTGATTCCGTTCAATCAATCGTGCTAATAATATAAAAACCCTGATCCTGATTGACTAACCTTTCAAAGTAACTGTTCCGAAGCGCAGTTTCCTAAGCAGAGTAAATATCTCGGTGTTATAATTCGCTTCTGTATGCCGTATATAAACTCTTCATTTCTCGAAACATTATAATTCTAAGGGGTTGTACTGGATGAAGCCAAGGGCAAGCACGATGGCACCAGTCACGGCATTCGCTATTTTCGGTGCCCCCCAAATCGTGGAGTGCTTTGTCGATTGAGTCATTTGAAGAAACTGGATGAAGGTCAGTTCACGTACGAGATCATGCAGACATATTCAACTAGTTAGAATGTATAGAACATTCATCTTCATTATGTGTTGTGTTTAATCCATGTTAGGTAAGCAAACTGGAGCTGAAACTACTAACCCTATTCCTGCTGATTGTTCTCGCTATGTATTATCTAAAAAGCACACTCAGAGCCCCAGGATTTCCCGTTCAGGATCCGTATTTTTAATCACCCTAAGTTCTTGCTGTATTAAAGATGACCTTAGGTTAGCATACAACATCTTTTGGTAACTTGTTCACATTCTTGTGAATAAACTACCTGCTGTTTCCTTAGTAAGTACTGTGAGTACTCTGAGTACCGGTGCTTCGAAATGATGTTTTCAGGTCGCTATCTTCCCACGAGTTTTATATGTTGTGTGAAATTTATATACGTATATATACATAAATGTATATTGTTGATCACTTCAAGTGGTCTTATCGATCGCGTTGTGCACATGAACAAAGCTGAGAATGCAAAAAGTTTATGTAAATCCAGTTGCTTTTCATCTAACAAATAGGAATTTCCTCTAGCACAATCAGAATCAAAGTTATTACTTATTCTAGTGAATTGTCCTATTTGGTAACGCTGCATTCTGTGGAGAAGATACATTTCGCGGTCCTCCGGCTCATTTGTATCCCCACTTTTTTGGCAATAATATTTATGAAGTCCCACGGATTTTGATCACAGGCAACTATGAGATGTATGTATGTAATTTGCTTTGGGTTTCCATCCGATTGTTTTTGCAAAGTCTTACCCGTTAGATCTGAAAGTCAACACAAATTTGGCTAACTAATCACCAGCCCGATAGTTGTGTTTAATTTTCATATCGTTCAACTGTGCTTATCTCTACAGTGAGGAAGTGATGTATTCATTCAGGTTGCATTCCGTGGGTTACAACTCTAGTCAGCAACTCTGTTATCATGTGGACTCCTCCTACTCATCATCATCATAGACAGCAATACATCAGTGGTTCACAGTAATGCTTAACTGCAACACAACCATGAAGAAACAACGAACTCTATATAGGAAGGGAGAGAAGAATAAAAGAAGGAGACGGGAAGGGACCTAACTACTGAAAAAGACGACGTCCCTATTCAAACATTCAGAATCAAGGTGCCTACACCTTGCAAACAACACAACCAAGCTGCAAGTGAGAGTAAGGCGTCATCAGCGAGACAGCTTCCTTACGGCTCTCACTGCCCCGCGTCATTAAATGCACTCACTTCACAGACAGCTCGGCCAAACAACGACAACATTCACGCCACTGAGCTCGATTAACCGCCATCTCACCTAG
>QNGE01002150.1:45052-125958 GCA_008508345.1 Paragonimus westermani
GCAGTATGGAATTGTTTGTGTTGTGAGTATTCATGGTTGTGTGTGGGCTGAGATACTGCCAGGACGCCCAGACCTAGACAGGAGAACGATTAGGGTTCTCAACCAAAGCCTTTGGCTTAAAAGCCTGTACCGCAAGGCAGCGGGTGGGTGGCGGTGTACCAGAGATGGTACGTTTTTCAGGAAGAGATGCCAACCATCTTCCAACCCTCAACCTAGAGGACCAGGAGACTGTGGTTTGTCAGACCTCTACCTGTTGGCCTGCCTGGTATGAGTAACTCTGTCCAGTTTAGCCCAAAAGTTCATGGAGATGCGCAAGCCGTCACACCACGTCAAGGTCCAGTCTCACCGTGACGGATGTGGACTCCTGGCCGCACTATAATCCTTTGCATACACAATCGGTGCATTGGAAAAGTTGATATGAACTGTGCTAAACCAGACCAGGTCACTGAAGCGATATCCAAAAAATGCAATTACAAGTAATGAACAGTGGACCACCAATGTCATAATAGACAGGAGATTTGGCTCGAGGCACAATCCACTGGTTAAAATATTTCTAATGTTGTACTCAACTGATGAGCTCAGGCAAGAAGGGAATCGGTTAGGGTGGACTAATAATTTGCGAGTTTTAACTGAAACTCACTCACAGTCAATCTCAACTGTCGTATTCCCACGTACTATCATCTAACCGCGCTTGAAGCGAGGCACTATACTCAAACTACACTCTTGTCTGTACTCCTCAGTAGTACATCTTCCGGCTATGACTGATATGTAAACTCCGGCGCTGCTTTCGTGAAGCAGTGAGGTAGTTCTAGTCGGAGGATTATCGAATGCAATTACTAGTAAAGCTACTTTCTCACCTGCACGCGATGGCACAATCTGGTTGTCGCTAACGAGAAAATGTGCCTAAGCGTTCACATGAGATGATTCGGTCGTGAATAACGTGAGTTGAACGTCACAGTGGGTAATGGTGCTGCCTTACCAAAGCGGGATCAGGATTCCACTTCCCAGACACTGCAAGGTCAGGCACTATTGACAAGCTCACGAAAGATTGTATTTCACATATACAACTTTCTCCGAACAGGGCTGACTGAAACTTCCACGGAATTGGGGGCATTGGGATTAATTGTGAGTAGATCTCTAGTTAGATAACAGCTGCCTACCGCATGCGTATAACTATTTAAGTTGACAACCTGCGGCCGGTTGTGTTCATCCAGTCTATTGTCCAATATTGTTTTTCAAATTTAAAGTCTAAAGTCACAATGAAATTGTGCAAAACGAAAATCAGATGCAACTTCATAATAAATGCACATGATTCTCTTTTCAGTATGTATTCTTAAGTAAAGCACATGGCTAAATGGTCTCTGTGTTTAGATCTTATACAAAACTCGCTTGTTGTTGGAGTTTTTCAATGCTATTTTATCAGTTTGAGGATAAAAATGAAATGTCCGATTCGAAAATCATGCACATTAATAAGCATTTTTATATATAATAGGTGATTACTATGAAGGGAGCCCGTGTAAAGTGTTAACAGATTACACAAAAATGTGTGTCAAATCGTAATTGCATTGAGCGTGTATGACGGAAAGGAGAAGAAAGTGAGATTTACATTAAAGGCTTACGGGATCCATTTTCTCCGAAGTACACTATGATCTGTTAGCTCCAATACTTTTGATCAGTTGGTTATTCTAACATATAGATTCTAACACATAGATCCTCATGTCTAAATTCCATTCTAGGCAGCCAAGCAAAAAATGTGCGAATTCGAACCGAAACAAAACCGCAAAACGCAAGTTTGTGAGTCATTTTTCAACCACTGTTGTTATGGACAAAAGCAACTGGACGGGTATGGGTACGAAAAAGTTCTGTTTTGACCAGGGATTAGGATATCACTTTAACGGTATTCAGTTCCCAAGGCCTGCCTTTTCAAACTTTGTAGAATGACGTATTCATTTGAGCACACATTTAAACAACCCACACAACAAGAATGTGTATAATCAGTGATAAAATTTTTATGGTTGAGTTCTTTCAGGTGTAATTCTCAGGCCAACTCATACAACCTGGGGAATTAATCAGACAATACAAATTCTGACACTAACTGAATTCATGCATTCTGTCCTGTCGTACAGATGTGAGTGACTTCGAGAATATATGAGTTATTTTCAACCAAACTGACAAACTTACAGGTCGGTTTAAATGAGTGTGTGAATAATGCGTAGTCGGACTAATGGTTCATATCTTGTCCGTTATCAGTTATCTGTCCCATGCTTTATGGCACAAATTCATTAACCTGTGAGCTTGTATACCATCCTTTTTTTTAATTATTTTCCAAGAGGTGCAGATGACGTTTTCTGTCGCTCCGTCTGACCTTGAAATTGTATCGTTATTTTCTTCCTGTAGTAGAGATGAGCCAGCCCGGGTTACCATGTCCATGAATATGTTAGATTAGTTTCCTAATTATTGCATGATGATCACCATCTAAACGTTGTTGACCATGGGAACGGGCGGGGAGAATATTGGAGCAATGCAACCCATCCTTACGTGATATGTTATGCCTAGTTATCTGACAAAACATTTGTACAACATGACACCAACAATAGGTTGGGAGAAGTTGGTAACGCGGAAAAGAAGGTTGGAACTTCACCAGCAAAGTGATGATTTGTTTAATTAACTACGCGGTTTTATTAAATACGATGAAGAAGCCGAAATAAATGTAACTATTGAAAAAATCGGCTGAAAAAAACAAAAAGCCTGATGTTCCAGCAAATTATCCTGATGGATTGTTTGTGGGATGTCTCTAAAAACCAGTATATTCCTTATAACCCAAGTCTGCCCTCATTATCGTGAAAAACTGATGCGTGCAAAACTGACTCATTTGTTGGTAGCCTGCTTTAACACTCATTAGATCAAACAGTACAAACCGTGTAAACGTTACATAACCCAATATCTAATTTATAATAAATTGACGTTCAGTAGTCATTTCCGGAAAAATACCGACTGTTTTGATTTATAGTTTGTTAACACGCTATCAGTGTTAAGGAATACTGTCCCTCTTGCCACTTTGCAGTTGTTCCGGCTCCAACAGCTCAAAATGGTGTTCGTAACGCTCATTCATGTTTAGCCTCAAACTGAAACCTCAATACCAGTTACATTTTTGTTGGGACTCATCAGGGAGAAATCGTCTGAATGAGTGATCAGACTGACTACCTTTCGCGTCACGGGAAAGCGCTCTTATTGCCCAGGCTACCGCATCATTTCAAGCTGTTGTGGTTGTAGCCAGTGCAAACTGACAACCACAGGAGGACTCTGTCCAAGTCATAACTCGAATACATACGAATTCACA
Source organism: Paragonimus westermani (assembly GCA_008508345.1). Taxonomy (NCBI): domain Eukaryota; kingdom Metazoa; phylum Platyhelminthes; class Trematoda; order Plagiorchiida; family Troglotrematidae; genus Paragonimus; species Paragonimus westermani. The sequence continues at coordinate 48,393 of QNGE01002150.1, forward strand.
AGAACGACAGGGTGGCGAGCAAGGCTTGTTTTCTGTATTTGATCATCAGGATAATTACAACGCAATAAATATGAAAACAGTGACTATGGTAAGTCAGAAAACTGGTCAATATAGGTGAAGGACGGCGTGTTTGTTATCAGTTACGCATTTACTATTCCAAATCGTGGACTTCATCGATTGTGGACCATGAGAGGTTGTGTCCGCACGAATTTCTTCTGAAGACAGAAGTCAGGGTCGCGCATTCGGATGCTAATGGCTTCGGCATCAGTCAACATTCGGAATCTCATCATTTTTGATCGACCAGAAAATGATTCATTCCGGTCTCCCATTCAAATTATATCTACCTGTTTATTCCGAGCAACCAGTTGCGAAATGTCGGTTTGAGGGCAACCATTGAGAAATATTACAAATACTGGTTATTTTCCCGCAAAAAAGTTAGTGATTTTTTCACTGACGCAGTTCGACATATTTGCATAGCTTCGAAATCTACACATGCTAAACGGTTGTAGATTATCAGGCTGAACATCACTCACATTTGACCACAGCTGTCGCATTCAGATAGGCTTTCCAGCCAGCCTCTTCCGAAAATAAGCACTAGCCTCGATTTTCTTCGTTGAAAATTGCTGAGAAATTCGAAATTTTTTACTCCGCCTGCGACTAAACAGGCCTAACTGATGGTCTGCTCACAGTTTTTAATTTATTTCCTTTTAATCAGATATAATCAGCACAACTGTCTTTGGATGGCTGTGAGAGAGTTGAAAGAATGCGAGTCCAGAAAAGTGGAGCAGATAAAGTTATTAAAGAACACCGTACAATCACGACGTTTCCATACGTTCCAGACGTAGTTCATCGTATTAACCTTTACAAACAGTTCGTAAATCACTGGGCCATCTCACCAATTTTTTTAACTTACCTCGGCACAGACAGTCATTTTGCTTATTTCGACAAAAACATACCATTTGTTTGTAATCTTGTTCTGTAGTCCACAGAAATTCAAGATTTGTCCACAAATCCGAATGACCAAACGAATGAAAATTTTACAAAGTTTAATCCGCGTGTTACGCGATGGGGATCACTGAAAGTTGTGTTAAAAATAAGGAACAAAGTGTTGACGTTTGGATTTTCAGACTGTGGTTTGAGTTGCATGTGGTCCTATGGGTTAAAGATAGGTGTATCGCTTAAATCTTAAACCGTTTTAGGCGACTACCTGAGCGAGTTCTTGTTGACTCCAGTTTTTCTATGCTAATATACCCGACTTCTCAGAAACGATTCACACCGCGCCATTTTAATAAAAGCCGGTGAAAATAACTAGATTAACCATACGCAATAAGGTTACTCTGACTACTGGCGCTCAGCTATCAGATATACAGAGTAAAAGAACAAGCTTTCAGTCCTGAGGTCATGAACTTGGCACATTGAACGCTTAATTTACAACTGTATGGAAGTTAGCAAACAACATTATCAGACCCTTGAAAAACGAAAAGATCAAGGATACAAGTTCGAATTCGGACGCTAGTAAAAAATCGGTACTCTTCTGGTAACCCGGTCATTTTCCACGCAGGTGAATTGATGTCGAAAGTACTAATCTCCCATAATGCACGAACTAAAATGGCGGGAACATCAGCTGTGTTATCCTGGACCTCTGTTCAGTCGAGCGTAACTTTGGCTTTTAAATGCAATACTAAAACACCAGTTAAATTAACGTAAAATCTGACAGTGCCAGCAAGGGTTGATGCCGGCAAGGTTTGGTACCAGTTTTTGAGTTAAACAGAGTCTAGTAACGGAGTCCAATAACTGTACATTAACTAAAAAGCACAATAATCTGGCTAAGACAATTTATTCAACTCGAACTGGTGATCTTCAAATTTCTTTGAATGAATATTTAATTGTCACTGATTCCGTACGGTAGGATGTAGAACTGGGTAACTTCGTTTGTGATTCGAAACAAATCTTTACGTAGCCCGGTTTTCTTTCAAGGTTTATCAATTTCACTGTTTCTAATATGAGGCTGTGTTTTACATACATGTGTTACAAATGTCAGCATGCGTTCTCACAAGCTGCACTTCACAGTTTCACGTTTATCCTATCTCGATAACTTTGTTGATTGCGTACAGTTCACACATTTTTCTAGACCACCATATGGTTTGTTGTAGCATCAAAATTTGTTACAACAGCAGATGTGGTTTAAACAATGATCACACCCTCCCGAGGAAGTTCACGTTTGTTTAAGTGTGAATACATCTCAGCATATAGTAGTGAAAAAGTGGTCTAACAAATATCTCACCGTTATTTGCAACAGATGCAGAAAATTAAAAATGGTCTTAGCTACTAATAAGATGTCCTCTTTTGAGGAACCGAAAATGGTTGATAAAAATTAATAGGGTGAAAGTGCACGTCTAATTGCCTCACATATAAAGACGTAATACCTGTAGACTATCACCTAATGTCTTCCGTAGCTCATGTCCAAAACGGCAGTTCAGAGCGCCTATTTTTTTTGAGGTTCAAACTTACCAACTAAGCAAGCTGCGAATAAGATTAGAGTTGGTCATCTTTCTACAAGAGCCTAAATCATATATTCATTGAATCATTTTTCGCACAAATATCCCTTACGAAGGATGGAGCGAGACCGTTTATAGCATTTTAATTTTCGACCGCACACATTCCTTTCCGTCAGCTGATTACTATGCTGTGCAGTTACTGATGTGGGGAACAACTTACAGGTTTTGAACTCGAGGATATCGGTTTGACTCAACCAAACGAAGAGTTGTCGACTCAAAAAGGACTGAATCCAACCTAATAACCTGATTGGTCCTCATGGATATGTGGTTGTTTAAATAATGCTTCAGTCAGTATGCGCTTCACGAAAAGCACTTACGAACTTCAAGTTGCTGAAATTATCACTGTTTAATTATTACAGATAATGGTTAGACGAGGGAGGCGTTTAATGCTTCCGTTAGGATAACTCATGTTACAACAGCTCACGAAGTTCGCGTAAACACACATCTGATTTGGCATTTACTTGGAATATCGAATACAATGCAGTTAGAAACCTTTCCTGCTTTTCGTAGAAGTGAAAGGGTGAACGCGTATCACTGTTTGAAATGTGATTTTTTTCTATCCAATCTGTGGTGGTTTCATTTTATCACACATGCATTACCGTTTTATACAAGTCTAGGCCAGTAACAAGATACATAGGTTTCAGGAGGCCAGTAGGCTTTTATCAACGCTGATTACTTCCACAGAAAATTGATTAAAATTGTGAACCTCGCACGCGTTCTCACAGGCTTCTCCATGACCTAAGATGAGCAGATCGTAGGCCCCTGGCCCGAAATGGTGAACAAGGAATGTGTTCTGTCTGTGAAAGTATGGATTCTCTTTCAATGTGTACGTGTGCTCATAAGGTTAAATAGGTGCATACAATCTAAGATCGATGGAATTATAAATAGTTGAAATTACAGAAGGCCATTTATGCATCCAGTAATGAGACCGCACTTAATCATACATTCTCATTTTTATCACCACATTAACGGTCTTTCATTTGCTCATTAATTAAAATGATCGTGTATTTCGGTTGAATGCCGGAGTGCCAAACTCTCTAAAACCTTATGAATGATCAAAATACGTAGGTTTTACCGATTACAAAGGATCACACGTTTTTCGATCTGTTAAAGGCAGGTGATCTGTTTCAAATTGAACTGAAATTGTCGTTTTTTTCAAAAACACAGTACCAAAAATAACAAGTAGAGATGAATGAAAGCGAATCAAGCGTATTTTAACCTTAAGGTAACACTTCACACCAGACCATTGAATGTCACGTTCGACTTACTGTTTGAATTGTGAATTACGAACTACTATTAACCAACCCTCATGGCTAAATGCACGTGAATATCCAATAATTTGTAGAGGTTCAGATTTGGCTGATGTAATTAAGCCAACAGACTGGCTGGTAATTATAAGTTCAAATTATACGTATCGAAAATTTCTAAACGTTTCTGGGAACTAGTTTGAGTTTTTATAAGAAATATTAAAAATTGAAAGATCTGAGTTAGATCAGTTTATCTCAAAAACGTTCAATATCCTCTCATCTGGTGAGAATGTTTAACTAGCAGCTTCTGGAAAAAATACTTTAATGAACTGGTCAGACTATCTCTGTGCCCTGCTCCTATACCAGCTGAGTGCCTGCGAAAACTAATATTCCCACATAATAATGCACAGCAATCTATCATGAAAAGCCATTAAGTGTGTACGGAACAGCTTAAGCGAGACAGCTTCATGGAAGTTTGATTGATGGTGTGAATACACATTATAATAACCTGTTGAAACGAAATAGACGTTGCTTACCACTTTAAGTTCAAATAACGACACCTATATGTGCCCACCTTTGTGTTACAATCGAAAAATCTTTCTCATGAAAGACATTTTTCCAAATATGAAAAACTAAACAAATTCACAAATGTTTTGAAAGCTTTACGAACTTGTTTTATAAATATAGTAAGGCCTGCAGTAAGTGAGTACAATATTCCTGAACGGTTTTTATCTGATACCTTCCGTTTACCTCGCAAGGAATGAATTTTGCAATTCGCGTACTCAATCTCAAGGTAATCGGGTAACTTGAGCCTGGCTGAATTTTTTTATGTGGAGACATTTTCGTGCTTTGTGTGTGTCTGGTGAAATTTCGCAAACAACAAGATCGCACGGAAATGAATTTCATCAAAACAGCTTCACAAGTCTTCCCGACTAGAACACCTAAGTCTTTGAATAAAGCGTGAAAGCTGTTATTACGTGTGCATGGTAAGCAATCTGAGGAAATCGTAGTGTGCGGTGAATTATCAGGAAAACGACCTAATGTAAACAATGAAGGCAAGCCTGGATATGACTTCCGTGTCACTGATGGATATACGACACTGAGGCACCACAATCAAGTTGTGAAACCAGAGTCAGAGTTACTGTCATATTTAGGAACCGCCGCTCGTTTTTTAGAAAATATCCGATTCATGTCTTACTGGTTTCTGTTGCCTGCATGCCTTGAATTAGTGTTTCAAGGTGTCCACTTAGTTTGATCGGTAAATAGTCCGCTTTCAAATGTGATGCGTTCAGTTATTCACACATGTGTTCCACAACCTCAAACAAGATTCGGACAGACCAGCTCGGTTTCTAAACTTCACATGTACTCTAAGCGCAGTATCACATTGTGATCTCAAGTTTATGACAGAAACCTGTTTTTGGACATAGGAGGGAAGATATCTGACTTACATTTTCTGATTCAATTATGTTTTACACAGGCCATTTTGAAGCGTTTAGAGAAAACCCGCTGAACCTATAAAAATTTGCAAAATCCCTTTCGAAAAATGCTAGGGTGGTTAGTTTCGGTAAAATACCAAACACTTACATCGGTATAACCTTTCATATCTTCTGATGTACTACTCCAGACTCACTCAAGTAAATGGAGTGTTACGGCCGAACTGGTTTGGTACTGTTGCAATTTTTTAAAAGCAAATTGACGCACCGTCATTAATCGGTGCGTGTTTACTCAAGGGAGGTTCTTTCAGACGTAGACGGCAAAGTGACAACAAACTTCAGAAAAACTTCTGATAAATCTCTTATTACGTTTGTTGGTTAAGTTTCATTTTGAAAGAAGTTTTCAGCAAATGCGGCAAGAGTATCTTTAGAATCCTGGAGATCGAGTGCCAGCATATAAAATACAAAAGGTCCGAGGGTTTGTGTTCGGCAGAATGTACGATAATTTGACACTTAGATGTACGAAATTAAGGGGAGGATTATTATACCCTCTCATTATGACCTTGAATTTCAGGTTATGACAAAGGATTTTGCAATCGCCAATTAGCTTTTAGATACAGACTCTGCAAATCATTCAGAAAATAGGGAAACAAATAGATCAGAGTTCAGGACTGCGGAAGGACGTGTTGGTGCAGACGCAATCAAACTTATGGAAGTCAAAACCGCCTTAAGTAAAACCGGTAACCTTTTTCCTTGTATTATATGGTGGTTGACCTTAGGTTGAATACAATCAGTAGCATTCATATCTGAATGAAACAACCTTCTCAACAAAAGAATGACTTTCCTTTTTTTAACAAGGCCAGACGAAACGCCTGCAAACTCATCTAACTGCATTGGTTTAATTTTTTGTTTTTCCCTTAATCCTTCACGGTTTGAAACTCCAGAATCTTATTACTGACCTGCAATTATAAATTTGACTAATCATACTTTAAGAATGACATAGTTAGTACCATCCCGTATTTCTTAAACATTCTTCACGTTTAAATCCAATTACCTTGGCAAAAAGACATATTCGTCCAATGTGACAGGCTGTCGACAGACAAAATATCTGATAAGTTACTGATTAATCATAGGTCTTAAGTCCTCCATCAGTTTAATGTTTATTTCACGAGGGCAAAAGTCAGTTTCTTTCCTTTCACCAGATAAGTACAATTGCATAGTTTAACGGAATTCAAAATACAATTTTGGATCAGGCGTGAGAGTGAGCTCACTCTCATTAGCCAGTGTTATGATTTTATCCCCGAGTTGCCAGTGATCATCGTCAGTAATGGGCGGTTCAGAATTTCTCACAACTAATTACCAGACTCGGGGTTAGGAACTCTGTTGCAAATTATCTTTCACTGGTGATTACAGACGTGGGGTGTGCATGAAATATATATTTTGGTTGCAAAGAAAACACGGGCGTAAAGCAAGAAGCCATCAATCAAAGTGCGACAAACATGTCTGGCACCTTTACTCGTTCTGTTGTCGATTATTTCAATGGTGTTGTGCGTTGCAACGGAGGAATGTGAAAATTGTCATTCAATCTCGTGATTACTTCCCCCAATCTACACATCTGTCAATGCTGTTAGCAGAAGTACCACTTCACCATGAATCCCGTTATAGAATCACATTTTGAAGACCACTCGGGTATGCCATATTTGGCGATTATATCTCCGTCCGCTGACAGTTTTTTCCTTGGAGTAATGGGCATTCCGTGTTGTTTCAGTGCACTGAAATCCACACATTCCATCACCCTATGATTAAACACCCTAGAAGGTGAGGCTCTATTGCTCTCTTCCAAGGCAAAAGACGTGGTGATATGCTTCTGGTCATATTGTAACTACATATCAGCGGAGTTTATTTATAGTGAATGTTCTCAACTCAACGAATAGCGAGGTAACACCTTACATTTTTTTCAAATTTTGTCAAACACAACCAAGGCAAGCTTGCATTTTACATTGCTTCTTGTTTCAAATAAAACGGGAACACCATATATGTTATTCTGATTCCACTCTTCATCGAGCGTTCATACGAATGGCTACCATTCCAAAACACTTGTGATTGTATATGCACAATGAAAGTGTACAGTTGAAGTTGTCATGGTTATAATAGTGCGTTTGGTTCTACAACGAATGGAGCATACTTAACAGAAAGTCAGTGAAGAATTAGTGGTCACGTGTGAACAACGGTAACCAACTGTGTATCATGTGAATTTCTTACGGAGCATTTGTATTTATTAACATATTTAAGTCATCATCTTGAAGCAACACTTTTGATTATGTTTTTAAGTGAAGCTATCTTTTCTCGCTAACAATTATGTACTCCTGAGGGTATTCATGATTTGTGAATCTAGACTACCCGATTTGAAAATTGCACATTTTTCCTCTTCAGTGCTCAGGCAAACGGCTTGGATAAACGGAGGTTTAGCATAACAAAGACAAATGGAATGGTGCGCAGCTGCTCGGCACGGTTTTCTCGAAATGTTATCATTTCTGTTATCGGAGCAGTCAGTCCAAAATCATCACACTCCACTAGTGGCTCCGGTTTTCGGCGTGCGCAGTCAGAACGGTTCAGAACAAAGAGGCCACAATGGATTCCGCCTGGAAGTCATGATTTGAACAGTAACGGAACAATAACGGATAATCGGGTGAGCATGGAGTAACAGTTGGTCGATGTTTTGACATTTGCTGCTTATTTGCTGAGCGGTGTTCTCCACCAGTAAAACTACTGAGGCGTACGCACAGTATTAGACGTGTGTACGCAACAAACCCCAAATGTTCATCTGCCACTCACGTTTAAGCATACGATCAAAACAAACGAAATGCATTTCCCCGTTGCTTGCATTTTTTTCATAAGCACTCCATCTACGTAACTTTACTCTTTATAGAAGGTTCCTTCTCAAATCTTTCTGTAAAATCATTCAATGACATACAGTGAAAAAGTGCCTTACCAGCAAAAACCTCATTTCATTTGAAACGAAATTCTAGTATGACTTGTAAACTTGAAGCAGAATCAACACCGATACATTGTCTACGATTATGTAAACTACCTATAGATTTTTTGTCTTTCTTGAACAACGCAGTCTATTTGTAGTAGTTTTTGTTGATGATGGACATATTAAAATATCCAGTCTACTGTCGATATGAACTCAATCTCAGCGTTAGTGTTACTTTACGCATAACTTATTTGAAGTGAAACAAGGGCCGTTCATTCGGACCTATGCAACGGTCTCACCCCCCATTCCTATCAACCTTTCATGTGCGACACTACGAAAGGCGGTATGACAAATCAGCGTTCCATATACAAACTACAGTAACAACCATATTGTAGAGATCTTCCCCACAAAAGAAGAATCGACACAAACCCGGTGGCGCATCACCAGTTTGTCACACTAGACCATAAGTTGAGAGCTGGCAGAATTGCCATGCAATAAGATGCTTTCTTATCATTGATGACAGCTATCAACAGGGCAGTTGATGAAACACACTGACCCTCCTGCTGCTGTAAGATCTGAGCTACTTGATTGTGAAAACATTACGTTTTTGATTTGCGTTATCACGAACGCATTTTTGAACGTGTTCTTTCTGTAATTACTGATGAAATTGGTGAGAACCTGACCACGGCTGACCTCTTTACGAATAAGCATCTCAAATTGTGAAACGAAAAACCTTGTGAACGTCAACATCGACGTACTTACAAACGATCAACCATCACATAACTGTAAAAACACGGGAAGAGAGGAAAATACTTGTAAGAGATTTCTGCAACGACAATTCTTCACAAGTGCCTAATTACGTACGGCAACAACCAGTTAGACAACGTACACACTAAATTTAGTACGGTTTCTGCAGGCAAGTAATCCCGGAGTTACTTCTCACTTGCTTTGCACATTATACACTGCAGCACGCGCATTTTACATAACGGTGAACCCGCAATCTATAATTTCAAAGACACTTGTTAGATTGTTTAGTTTGAAGATCCAACCCTAAGTGTGCAATGCACTGTGGTGCGTACATTGACAATCATTCTGCGGTCATCCGTACACCCAATAACCTCATTCTGTTGGTATCAGCGTTCAAGTGTGACCGACAAAAGTATCAACATGAAGTAAAACGAAGGTATTTAGACGGACACAGTGAAAAATTTACGCAGGGCTCAAAATGCTGTACGACTTTAGATTGTGAGTCAATTCAACTAGCACAACTGATCACAAGTGCCAATAGTTTTCCTGGCATCAGTTGACAATTTTCCATATGGTTGTCACTTCGAGCGTAATAAAAGTGATGCGAAGGGTGCGCAGGGTAGCAACCTATGAATTCAAGTTGGTGGAAAGCAGAACCCAATGATTCACACCAAATTAGTAATGTACAAGAGTCAGCATTTGGTGTGACGAAACAATACCTAACACAGTAGGATGTAGATAGACATATCCACCCACTGGAATAGTTACAATGGAGTCACACTGTTGTCATACTTCTTTTCGTCGTCAAAACAAGCTCACCATAAACTGCATCTCTGTCGCTGCGATACTTTCAAAAATACTGTAATCAAATTGGCGCGCAAATCTGTTGCGCATTTACACTGCGCGTTTTAACTACAACTCAAACCGGACAACCAAGACTGATGTTTTCACGATCGGAGATTAGCCAGTTGGGTATTGCAAGAAAAAAATGCCACTGACAACGAGGGTTCTAGTATGCCAGGCAAACACTACTGTTAAGCCCGAACGGTTCGAAGGCCAACTTGTTTGGTGAAGCTTGGGAATATATACCGGCAGGATCAGAAGTTGATCGGTTAACGTTACAGTAGATTACTAAACCGGAGGTACGAGTATACCATATCTCGGACGAATACCTCAAATCGATTCAGTAGCTATTTCAAACTCCTAGAACAGATGTCTGTTGTGTAGCACGAACAAAGCAGGAATTTTTTCAGTCCAATATTTATTAAACGAGTTGTTATGAAGTAAAAATCCAGGTTTGTGACCTGAGCGATTAACGGAATACTTGACGATAAGTATTGCAACATTCTTATCCAGCCGCCTCCAATCTGTCAATAGGTTCACTGATGTATACCGAAAGCGCATGTACTAACATTTCAGTAATTAAGATGTAGAAAGCATTTCAAATTTTGCGCCACCAGCTTTTACTGCAACATTGGGTGCTGGATAGCATTAAACTGATGAAACCTGTGTAATCCTATGATAGTCCAAACATAGTACGTTTACTGAAGAACACAAAACGATCTGTTACACCGATAAAGCAACACAGTAGGAAAGAGTTTGGTGTTTGCTCACTAGAGGTACACTAGGCAGCATTTCGAGACAATGTGCGGGACAACAACTGTAGAGTGTTCATTGTGTCACCATTGTTCACGAATTAAACTCCTTCTGGCCATGTTTTATTTAATTCACAGGTAGCTGCAGAAAAAGGCGCATCAGCCGGCTCCAAAGAATTAATTGTAACTGATCGAAGAACCGAACGAAGGCCACACGTTACACCACGCGCATTTATCTCGGAATTTCTGACGCAAAAGCCTTCGAAACAACTTAAGAGAATACCCCAAGAACCAGATACTCTCCGCTCAAACGGCTTTATGAGAAGCAATGATCTATTGGAAGCCTATGCAAATTCCTTAGTCGATTTTTCATGGACCGATTGTGCGTACTCCAAGTCGAGACCTAAAAGTGAAGATGAAGATGACAGGCTTCAGGTTGACAGCGTGATCAGTTGTGCTCAGGATCGACTGTTACAACTGCAAAATCAACTACTCGAAGTCTATCGTGCTAAATCCAGAGTGGCAACTGAGCTTGAGGAACAGAGAAAGTAAGAAATAAGCACAACATGCATTGTCCTCATTGAACTAGGTGGTGTTTTCTGAAAAGCATGAAGTTCGCTAATTTCATCCGAGTTTACAGCTTGATTGTTATCTTTTAGCAAATTTTTGAGACTACTTTGAAACCGAAAACAGTTTTTAATTTCGATAGGATTGATTTTCCGAACGGGATCTTAACTTGACGTTGGCAGATGTGTGTTTCAAATTAAAGCACTGTCAGGGAGAATAAAGTGATTTCGTCCATCGATGTGTATGAAAGCTGATAACGTGTAGAGAGTGTTGATTCAAAAATACTGAGTATCGCTCACCAATGACTGAATCTTTACATTTCAACAGACACCTCAATTAGTGCCATTCTAAATACCGCCCAACAAATTTCAATGTTCAGTTATTATCGTGAAACAAAGTCGTGGTAGTGGGGTTTTCCTTTGGATCTGAAGGAGCAGTGTCTTCTCTTGAGGCGACGGACAATCTGTATACCGCTCACAAGCGAATGTGATTGAGCGTTCGTATGTTACAATTCGGCGGTTCCTAATAGGAGATCACTGGCGCATTTATCGGTAGAGCTGCCTCATGAGTACAGGACCGGAAGTCAAATTCCGGTAGTGGTAGGGATATGGAATACTATGACCCCTCATAAGAAGGAAATTAGAGCATGTCACATTCTTTAAAAACTGCCAGCTGAAAAGTCGATCGGAATGCAAGAGTTGCGCTGGATGGTAAGTGCGGTTCAGCTCACAGCAACCGTTTCACTTGAAGTTTTGACAGATATTTGCGTTTTTACCAAGGGTGGTCAATTAACTCGCTAATTTACTCGCGTGAAATGCAAATATTAAACAATCGCGCGCGAGACGTTGTTAAACCTATCATCAATAATAGAGTAGTAAAAACGGTTTACTTTCTCTCAAAAGCATTTAACTTTCTCTTCTTTTCCATGACTTTGCAGAAATTCTCCAAAATCTTGACACTTCACATAATTCATCCATTATTCATTATTTATCAGTGAGTTTACTTGTTTGAGCTTACACGAAACTCACACTCGGACATTCTTCAAGGTTCGAATACTTGAAAAGAAGCATTGCAACTGACGCAAGGTCCCTTCCGTTATTGCGAAGCGGCAGTACATACCTGACCAAAAAGGAAGTTGCACTCGTACTTCTGGGCTTTGGATTTCAGACTGACTGTCAATAGTTACTTAGGTTCGCTTACAATGCCAGCCACAAATATAAGTTGTCCAACATATGCAGTGCGAAATCTCTAACTAGATACTAGATGTTCAGATTCATGCATTCCAAAATCTTACATTTAATTAGGCATACTATGTTCCCTACACTTCATCCGCTACATTGTTTTTTCATTGTTCGCGACAATCTTCTTGTAAGTGATTCATTACCAACACACCGTTCTTTCAGACGCATATCGGAGTACACTGTCACTTCCTTATTCAGTTGAGTTCATCGCCTATCCACCAAACAATTCGAAACACGTGAGAAACTCTCCTAAATATAAAACCCTGTGTGATGCGCTTCATCTATCACACGCTGTGCTCAGTCAGATTTCCCAACAATTGTTTGCATTTTTAAACAGTTTTTCATAACAGCCTTTATGTGCTTCCTCCAGTTTAGATCAAAGGTTGGTAAATCAATGAAACGTACAGCTATTATTTTAGACAAACTCTCCAACTTTGGAATCAAGATTGTCAAACTGAGTTTCTTACTGTATTAGATACGAGTGAGCGCTATCTCTTAATGGATTTGATAGAGTAAACACGAATTCACAGTCAGGTTGACTGAACTCAGATTTCCTAGTTGTTCGATATGAATATTCTAGGTTTCACCTTGTCTATTTATAAGTGTATTTCCGTCACTTCTACTCCACTAAGCAAACAAAATAAATGAGGCTTTCGTTTTTAAAGAAAGCATTTAGGGTTTATTTAATCCAGGAACAACGATCACATGGCGAATTTCCATACACTTGGCAAAAACTCATTATCCACAACACACTGCAACTGTTTAGTATTAGCCAGCTGTTTTGGATGTTCGCGATGTTAAACCAGAACGAATGAGACTTTGTAGGTTGAGTAGTACAGTGATTATTTGTTTTCATTACGTGTGGTTCGCACATTTTTATGACGTTGTGGGTTAATCACGTGAGTTTCTGGAGATTAAATATATGTATCTTTGTTCTCGACTAAATTCTTGTGCAGTGGTTACATTCGAAAAGTCCTTAGCTTCAATCTTTTTGACTGCCTTCCTAAAACAGAAACTGTGCATTCAGCGTGTACCTCGTAAGTAGCACGAAACCAAATGGGGCAAGTCGACGAATGTCACAGCTCACAGTGGGATTTCCAGTTGGGTATTTAATTTATTTTAAATTCGAAACGAAGCCAAGTAACATTTACCTACTCCGTAGACCAATGATTCCCAGCAATGGTTGTTTTTTTTCCAGTCAGCATCGAGTTTAAAATGGTTTTCTTTTCTTTAAAGAAGCAGGCTGGAAACACATGTATGTTACTGGAATCGATAAATCTCTCATAAAGGAAAAAACATCTAAACTTCAAATTTTTAAGAACGCACTTCCCTTAATTTCTTCAGCTAATATTAAAACAACTGTAATTCCATGCACTGTTTTGTAATAGTTTTGGCAACATCCGGCTTGTTATGAGACCATTTTTGGTTTTTTGGACAAATATGGCAAAGAATTCGTTTGTTGTAATCAAAACAACCTTCCGTAGTAGTCATTTTAGTGGAATTTGGCCTTTTAACAATTTCGATTCATGTCTTTATTCTGTACACCAGAAGGCAAACACTTCCCTGATTCAGTACATTATTGAGATGTTTCCGTTGCACGTCGGCTCCGTGTCTTTCTGCACCAATAATTTCCACCATGACTTGAGAACTCTACCTCGCGCAGATTTTGACTATCGGTCCGATTGAATTGATTGGCGTGATGCTGGAACAATAAAAAAGACTGAGAAAGTACTAAATTTACGCTACCACCACATGACGAACACTTTCTTCTCTAGCAACTTGTGTCAAAAGTTGGTCTAATAATATTACTAGGTCCCCAGATAGTGTTGGTTCAATCATCCTTCAATGAAAAATCCACATCGGACTTCGTCCGTGTTACTATCAGCCGTTAGAGAGTTGATGTGCTATCAGCCATACTAAGGTGTGTCTTCAGCCCAAAATATTCAGCGGCTAACGCTACCATAATTCCTGTTCTACGCGAGCAATGTGCAGATTCCAATAAACTGATTTTAGAAGGACCTCGACTACTTTTCGTGGAAGAAAGCCGAAATTGTCCGCTGTGCAATGTACTGCATCATTTAAGTTACAATCGGCAATATCCCAATCCCACGTGAAAAACTCATCCAAGGGTGCCCATGAAACTGGTGACCGGAAGGATGAGAGCCTTGACCCGTAAAAGAAAGGGCTGTCTGTTCTTCACCTTAATCATAATATCACTACTCTATAAGCCTAAACAAAGACGAGTCCTGTCCTGAAGTGTCTATTGACAAGTGTACACCTTGAGGCATTCTGAAGTTGCTGGCTTAATTTGGACCGGATTTGCGTGGACTGACTAATGCCACAATAAAGTAACTGGCCATCACTGTAGCCCAAAATTAGCCAGTTCAATATGACATTTAAAACGGTCAGGAGAAAACGAAAAATGCCGAACGAATTACATGACTCTGGTCGCACAAGTGCGAAATGAACGCTTCCAGAATCTCCAACTCTTTATTGGCTGTGGTGAGGTCCTTAAGGTGGCATCAGTAAGATAATAAGCAAGTTCATAGTTACTTCCACCCCATCGCCTAACTCAGTCAATGTATTGATTACCGATCCAGAGAACATTGAGTCCCGCAATTACAAAAACAATACTCGGTAAGAAAACGTCACCTGTACTCCAATGGGAAACCCACTGCGACTACTTTTTCGCTCTCAAGATTCATAAAATCCAGCGGGTTAGGTGAATCTACAAGGACTCTAAATAGTCCTTGGAAAGTAGTACGTAAGCAACATTTACATTGCCGTAGAAATTGATTGCTGGTATAGTTCGAATTACTACTTGGATAATCGCAAGATAAAGACTGGGGGCAAAGCAACTGAAATTTTTTCTCCCCGCAAAAATAAAAGCCTCGTCTGTTTGCTGGACGTCTTCTGACACATGAGTCAACTAGGTCTCCTTCTTCTGTTGTCTCGGATTAAGTACACACATTTGTTCTTCTTTTCTACCGCACCCATCCATCGGCACAAGAAAAGTGGCATGCATTATTGTGGAACGTCATAAGAACTATACCGAAATAAGGACGCATGAAAGCGGTCATGCAGTTGTGTCAACAGTCTGTAGTCTGGTCACTGTGAACTCGCCTCAAGGTTTACAGACAAGCGAATAAGCCCGCACTCAAGAATTGATGAGATGCTGCTCAACTTCTAATGCCTGAGTGTAGAGATCATAATATGTGAAATTCAGCTTAATTATTCCTGAACACTTAGCCTTCAAGAAAACCGTTAAACGGCCGAAACAACGCTAAAACCACATGCTGATAACCTGGATTGATTCTATTCATTAAGAAAATAATTCTCAAGCGAAACAACGGAGGTCATACCCTCATCACTTCTACTGATGGCGGCACTCTCAAACTTGTGGAGGAATTCACAGTGGCAACAGTAATCTAGGAAAACAAAAAGGTATACTAGAACAATAGATTTGTTAACACCACGAAGATTGATAAGAGTTTAGGCTATGCGTTTGAAATATCTCTTTTTAACAAGAGAGGATTGAAAACTGAGAATGTTGTCTAAGTACATCCTAACTC
The DNA here is from genome assembly GCA_008508345.1 of Paragonimus westermani. Lineage (NCBI taxonomy): Eukaryota > Metazoa > Platyhelminthes > Trematoda > Plagiorchiida > Troglotrematidae > Paragonimus > Paragonimus westermani. The sequence continues at coordinate 64,330 of QNGE01002150.1, forward strand.
TGAACCTTCTAAGTCATCCTCTGACTTAAAGGACTTTAGGAGAAGAATATTATGAGAATGAATGTGTCCTTAACGAAGTTCTCTCTTTCATCCATAGAGGCTTTTAGTGACGTATCGCGATACCGGTGTAAAATGTCGTCACTTCCACGGACGCTTACAACGAATAACTTATCAAGCTACTCACCTAATAGACTTCTTGAGCAGACTAGGTCAATGTTTGAAGCAGACGCAGCAAACTTTGCTATTCAAGAATTCCACAGAGCCAACAAACCTGCATGTATGTGACTGCACTGATTTGCTGATTTTGTAACGGCTTAACTACAACGAAATCGTCATATCTTCTAAAAGAATTAAACACGAAAACGACCTGGAAATTAATTGCAACAATCGCCTCCAACCATCCGTGACCGTTATACAGTGATTTGATTTGTGAAACGACTACCACTTGGACAATTACCTTAAAGTAGCATATTTGTTTAGCTCGTTTATGTGGTGCTTATGAGAGCCAACATGGATCGAATGACCATGCCTTACTTCGTTGGTGACTTGTTGCCAACAGTCATATTCGGCTTCGATAATGTGTTACATAAGTAATCGAAAAAAAACGATTCATGAGTTAAACTTCAAACCTAATTGTTCACACACGTTCTGTTTCCGGCGGGGTTTGCTTTTCTGGTTAACCACACCACTATCACAATTAATACGACCGAATCAATGGAGCACGACCTTTAGAAACAGTGACTCATTTTTCACGCTTAGTTCGCGTTATTGATGGATGGGGCGTTCGTGAGAAATGAGTTTCATATTACTAAATACGACATGGATAATGGACTTATGAAACCTGCAGGTGACCACTAAGCTAGTCGATACAGTTGAGATCGGAAAAAGCAGTCAGACTGGTTTTCTGGCAACAATAACAAGATTAACTTCAATGGATAAAGATGGTCATTCATCTTACGGACTAGGTTTACTACAGTCACAATCACACTGTATCCAAAATTACCCCAAATGAAGTGCTAATTTTTTCTATCTAATCCTGTGGAATACAGACGTTATGATTGTTCCTGTTAAGTTCTCGAAAAGCGACACAAATTAAAATGCACAATTGTGTATACTGCGTGCTTGTCACGCGATCCATAAACATCCTTCAATAGACTATTTTGAAGGTTACAAATACTCTTTATTCTCACATGACATAGACCAGGCAAATTGTACGTCCCATACTTTGATTGAACAGGTGGACTGCAACAGAACGTGTTAGCAATGAATTCAAGAGCAGAATTTAAAATCAGAAACACCGGTATTGTAATACCTGGTGTGCGAACCAGTCAGTGGTGAGTTTTGACACCCATCACAAAATACCCAGCGATGATCTTACTAAAGTATCTCTGTGATGTAGAAATCCAAATTAGATGATAACTCTAATTTTTCCAAGCTATAAATGCCTCTTCAGTGCAGAAAGATAACATATTGCTGTCATCAATCACAAACGCAAAATACGCTAGTCATATAAAACTTACATATCAAGACAACACAGGCACACCTACAAACATACTAAGTACTAAGTGATTGCGACCGTGATAACCCACCAGGTTCCCTCAACCATTTTTGTGTACGCAACGTCGGCTGGTAAGTTTGGACAAACATTGCTGGTAGAAAGTCTTTAACTTTCGTTTTTAACCAAATAACAGTATGTTGAATGAATCTGAGGGACCAACGTGGTGACCTGTTGTCATGATGTGTCTGGTAACCGATGACTTCAGATTTCGAGTAGTAATTCCATGAAACCGAGGTTCGTGCGTCGTCAGTTGTTTCAACCAGTTCGGGATGTGTCCAGGGAATCTCTGTCTTAGTTGTTGATCTGTTCTGCGTCTGTAAACTACACAGCAACTGTGAGTGAACTGACATACAGTATGGGATGAAAGGAGTTTGACGAAATACTTTCGGAGATACGGAGAACTGACCCTCTGGTGGCTTGAACTAGACGCAACTGCTCAGCTGTAGCCATCCCAACCAGAGGAGAAATCAGTTTGTTTTTCTTATTTCGCTGGCTATATGATCCCCTTTGAATGACAAGAATGGAAAAACGTCCTTTTTGTGTTGTGGGTATGGGTTTGGTGCTCTTAATCACCGTATTTCAGGTCTTCAGGAATTTCTAAAAGTATCTAGCAATGTTTATTTTGATATCTCCTGATCTGTCTGCAGTTTTTCAGGGATACAAATATTTCGGGCCTTAAGAAACATTGTTATAACTGAGCTACATTTTTATGCAATAGAAGCAAAGCTGGAAAACAGAAGATCTCCACTACGAAATGTTGCTTTGCGGTGAAATGTGCGCTACAATATGCCATCCTGAAGCCTAGTAATAAATGACTTAAAACAAGCAAAACTTTCGTCCGATCCACCTTTGTGAGACAAACACAGGTTTGGTTGTGTAATACTGAAGAGGTTAAAGAGCAGTGAATACGAAAGTATTAATAACGTATCGTTTTTACAACAACGACCTATATGTATAATCTAGGACTTGCCGCTCAATCACTCCCAAGATGCCCACCAGTTTTGGGCCTAACTGAATATTCATAGCAACAACGTCTGTCTGTCTGTGAACAGATCCTTCAAAGTCGAGGCGATTGTTTTTCAAACACAACATCCAGTACACACTTAATTCAGTAAGAGGAGAGAAAATCTCGGGAACAGTGAGTCGTACAAAAACCTTGTGAATATGTCGACCGCTTAAAAGCAGAACCAATATTTCATTTTCTATTGTTCTTGAAATTTTTCGAAAATTGTCATCTTCAAATAAACATCACTTATCCAGGGAAATATCTCACAGCTCTTCAAACACCGTGGACATGTACGGTAATGAGTCTCAAATATGCGGACTACGTCAAGTGAGCCTACAAACGCTTTACACCGATTATAGGTATGCAGCACCGTACACTAGTTGGTACAGCTGTTACCTGATGAGAACAAACTGTAGGACTGCTAGGCAACAAAGAGATCAGTGACTGTGAAAACTATGCCTGCTGAGCTAACTAAGATAGGTGCTTGTCTACTGGGCATCCAACGCATTCGAGCATGAACGATTTTTTGCAACAAATCTGCCCATTACTCTTTGTGATTCATGATTATTATAGCTACCGGTCCAAGTCATACCATCAGAATCAACAACATCCCGAGAATTAGTGTCCCTCACGGCCTGGAATAGAACTCCCGTTACATCTCCTTGAGACGGCCATGTTGGATCCTGAACCATTGACCTTAAGTAAAATAAAACTGAAATGTCAAATGCAAATCTTCACCCAAGTTCGTTTTTAAGTAGTGTGCAGATTATCAGGTCACCTTGAGAGAATATGCAAAAACAGTCCTGTTACACACATCAATGACCTCACCAGTGTACTCACAGAATACATTAGCTGATTGCCAGGATACACACTACTGAATACCTTTAACAGGAGGGAAATTCAAATCTACTTTTTGCTTCAAAAAAGCTGACTGGACAGTCTGTAAAAACCTGACGGCTGCAGTCCGTTATGGATGGTGTTTAATTTTGTTAAATCGACCTCCTTTAATTTAGTGCTACATGGCCAGCCACGTGTTCAAGGACGGAGTAATCAACAAAATATTGGGCTGAAGATAGTCACAATCACGGTTGTGCCATCGTATCGCGGTCATGTTGGCATATTCTGTTATTGCTTTTCAGAGAAACAACACGACGTTTGTGTGTGTCCTAGGCAGACTATTCAAAGAAAGTTGTACTCATGGCACTTCACCCTTGTCGTGGCTTATTTATCAGCCCACAGTCACAGAATTGAATCCCAAAACTTCATTGCAAACGTTCAACACAAAGGCAAGCATATGTTCGATAGGGTTTAGAAATAAATCTACTCCATTTCACCGTATGTGTGGCCTAATTAAGTTACTAAATTTGTGTAATGTACACAAGAATATCACCTTGCTAATATATCACATCCCATTGTGTGTGTGATATTCTGAATGGTAATTTAAATATTCCGACTGTACTGAAAAACTTGTTTGCATTCTGCCTTTCACTCAAAGTGGTGTCTTCGTTCATTTTGTTGTTGTCTGTTGTTGTGTCCAGCTATCGCCGGCATTCAAGTCAAGTCTTAACTCATTGTGTTAAAACGTGTGTCAAGGCTACTAACATACATCCTAAATATTCATATTCTGCTCTGTGGTCGTCAGCATGCCATGTCCAATCAGCCGGACATCACTTTCTCATGTACCCCCCCGTACTCCAAACTTCACGGCGCCTAGCAGTTTCATTGTTGATGGCAAGGCAGGTAGATGAGCAAAAATGAAAGGTATTCGCCAAACAGAACGATCATCTTTGGTTGGACGTTGTACAAATGACACCTCAGTAACCGGTTTTGGGAGGCACGGGAGGACAACCTGGAAGTAGATTTGATCTCATTCCACCTTTTCACTACTGAATATCGGTTAGTCAAAGCTAAGGTCTAAAACGTAATGAACAAACATTATTGTTCCAGTTGGTTGAAACCGTTTTTATTCGCAGATGGCAATCACATCTTCGTCAACAACAAGGCATGGTCGTCACCTCAAAGATACGTTTAGAAATCTCAGTGTTACTGCTTGTGTGTTCAATCTTGTCATTTTTCACATCATGCTCAGTTCTGGTTTGTAACAACCACACTGCGGTATTCGCATAACTAAACGCACTTATTTTCTAAAGAAAACTCGTACAGTTTTTTGACTTTCTACCATTTTTTTAGATCTGTTCTTTATGGACATAAAAATTGGGTGCTCCCTGAAGTATTGCGTATGAAGTATGTGTGAACCATTCAGTAAACCTATAGTCTTGGCATGAACTGTACGTTCTTTTCAAAACGTTGTGTGGCAAAATTGAAATCTGCTGTTAATACCAGCTCACTGCCTACGATCTCCGAGACACGTAACCTATTTGCAGATGGAGTATATACGTCACTACCGTGTCCAAAGCAGTTGCTGACATTTACAGGAAACGTTAGTTTGTCCAAACAGTGATGAAAATGTTGACGTTGACTATGGTGATGATGATGATGATGATGATAATGATGATGATGATGATGATGATGATGATGATGATGATGAAAACTCTGGCTTTCCTGCTTAATTTGACTACTATTATGATAGTGAAATGTGTCAAATGTACATACTTCAAATTGGTGTCGCTTAGGTATCCTGCCTGCAGCTATAATGTGAATATGTAAATATGTGCGAATATACCCAGGAATGAACAGTTCACTCTCGCTCCCTGATAGTGGTAAATTTTGAAAGCAAACTTGTCAATAAAGAGTAGCTTATTGTTTACTTCTCTTCGATAGAAGAACTGCTTGCGTTAATTATCTGTTTCGATTTTGCCGACACTTCACTTCATGCATGCTGGTACGATCAAGCAATTCGATGGTGTTCATGAACTGCGTTTTCTTAACCGAAATCAGAAAGTAGCAGGATAAACTCATCAAATGAACCTATGATTCACGTAACCCATTACGCAGCTGAGGTTAACGATTCTCTCTATCACGAGAACACGTCTAGTCAAGCCGAGCTTCGGCGACACAAGCAACGGCAAAGCCCCTTGCTAGCTGTCATGAGTTGCAAGAGTGTTCTTTTGTTAATACAAAAAAATTCAGACAATCGTTACTTCCAAAAAGCTGATGGTTTCGAATTTTCAACACTGAAGGTTGATACTGATACTTTCGAGAATTAGTACAGATCAGTAGGGTTGAGATTAACAAAGATCTATATGTTCGTCTAAAAAACGTTTTTCGGAATTTGAGAGTTACCGCTGCATGGTCAATTCACGGTCTTAAAGCGTTGAAGTGCGATGTACTCATCTGATCTAAAGTTAGCAACTACCAAACACTAACTTTCCACAGCCAGTAATACTAGGATTCTCACCAATTTGTGGAAGTCGTGATGTGCGAAAGGAGGTTAGCTGGTTTCATGCGTTCCTAATTGTCAATTATGGACCACGTGACTTGTTTGGTGCTGCATTCTGTTACACACTAACCTTGCGTTTTGCGAATGTGCAAACAACAACCCGAAGATACTATTCTTAAAACCAATCATTATTAAATATTCCGTCTTTTTTTTACGAGAACAACCAAACTTGATCTCCGTTACTCATTATCAAACTAACTTTAACATAGGTATACAGAATTTAGCTGCCAAACACTACTGCGTAATAATCCCCGAATAAGTGTTCCATCATGTTGCACCTTAAAGGTTCATGTTCGAAAGAACCAGTATAGAAAGTATATGGGCCATGGTTTTCTAATCTAACAGTCGTTTCGGCACCGTCTAGTCGCTTGGACTTAAGGAGCCATTCAACATCTCCCTCACTGCATTGACAGAACCTAATCAAGTATAAACTGGCATTTTAACCATATATTTAACAAAACTAGACGCATGAATCAGTATCGTCAACGCATGCATGCATGCCTAAGATGAGATTACCGATAAACAAAGCAACCGTGTTGATGATAACGATATTCCGGTGTTTCTCAAAGCTTGTATTTGGATTGCAGACATTTTTAATGCTGGACTGGGTGACAGTGTTTGTACGTAGATGCTTGAGAACTGAATGTGATGTTCCCTGATAAAATCTTGTTATTTTTTACCAAAATTTGAAAATTCAATAGGATTGAACTTCTATTTGCATTTAAACGTCTGTGAAACTGATTGTCTTTCAGGAATGGTTTGTCACTCATTCAATGGTATTTTTTATGCAGTAATGGAATCGTATTTCGGTATTAAATAAGTCGTATGTCTTTGAATTGTTCCGTCGCAACGGAGCATGCGCTTTTCTTCATCGTATGCATCTCCCACTCAGGCTGGTTAAGAAATATCATATGTGGTGTCAAGCTGAATGGTGGTTTCCATGGCAATCCCGTTAAAAACTTGGTCTTCTTTATTTGCATAAACGGACACCAACACATTTCCATTGTCTTTTTTGCACTCTGATTATATCAGAAAATGTTGTTCGGCTTGATCAGTTTAACCTTGAGGGATTATTTTGTTACCCGTGTTTTGTACACATTGATTTTAACGTTCTCGTCAAGGTTGCACGGTTGATTTGTTTGCTACTGAGATACCGGCCGGTCGTCAGTGTCCTACAGCTATTTCCATTATTCTCCTAATGCATGTCAAATCAATCCGCCTTATTTATTGAGTGCATTGTTTTGTTGCTTGTGTACCTGATTGAATTCACATTTTATCTTGTCCACTCAAATAAGTAGAAAGAATTTATAGTTTGCCGAAGATCGGGATCTTGAGACTGAACTTCAAAACCTAGTTCTGGCTTGTGTAAGAGAGAGAGAAAATGATAGCTTCCGCCTGAACAAAGTTGCGGGAAGAAGGGTTTCAAAATGAAATAGAACGCATTGTATCAAAAACTCGGCTATCATGAGTATACGGTCACCCAGTTTGACCGAATCTTTTTGCGTTCAGACCACGTGCGTTACACAGCATACGTGTTGAACAGTATTCATGTTGAAGCAATTATGATCGCTAATCGAGAAAATGACCACAACAGGATAAGTGGCACTCAGAAACGTATTTTCTTGAATAAGTAGGCTGCTGTGGTTTCTCGTATTCAATACGTACCACAAAGAACGCAACTGGCGGATGTTTGGCAAGACTGGAGCTTGGTCTCCCACACAACAAGTCTTCGCGATGAAAAAATCTGACAGTCTAAAGCGGCCAAAAAACTTCACGAATTAACGCACTTCAACCGGAGGAGATGGCACAAACACTGGTCGAAAAACGGCAGTACTAAACGAATTAATTGGCGATTCACCACGTTAAGCGGGACCCAACAATGAAAGTATTAGTTGCTATAGTCCTTCGTCTCAAAAGAGGCACATTGTTTAACGGAATTTTTATAAACAAGCATTCCTACAAGGAATAATTAAAGTAGTAGAATAGTGATTGAATCACGCAAGAGCAAAATGGTTCAAGTTGACTGTTTCTGATGAAAGAAACTTTCGATTGTGTACTCCGAAATGTTGGGAGCTTAAATAAACTGAATTGCCTAAAGGAGCGTTTGTCTCTAGTGATTTATCATGCGAAAGCTCTGATTATATGAGGATAGTTTGTTTTGCGCAAGAATGACAAAATTGCTAGTTATACTTTCGAGTATTTTTCAGTCAATTAATTTCACTTACAAACCAATAGAATGATCAGCGTGTGGTGTTTCTTCGATAAATTTTTGGCATTCATATGTTCCAGAAGATGCAAAAGTGATTGGAAACAACCAAACCTTAGGTTGCCCATCAAAACTGTTAGGGCTGCTGCAGTAGATGTAGATTCATCAACAGAGTGAAACAATGTGAACAGATCTAGTAGTGCTAACAACCCAGCAACCAAGGTAAATGTGCAAGCAGCTGAAGTAAGCAGTAAAACAGCTGGCAATTCTCACCTAAAATATGCTATGGTTCATGCGGGGTTCAAATCAAACGACTTTGACAACAAATCTGAACAGCTGAACGCAAAAATGTGTACAAACTAGAGTCACACTTGATATTTACAGAGTCGCTGTGACTGACAAGTAGGATATGAATCAGCTTAGCGCAACTCATACTGTTGTCAATCGGTTGTCACCACTCTTAGTTAAGACAATAGTGAACAGTGCGGATAAATTAAACAAGAAGTGCGAAGAAATTTTATCACAAAATTATTAACCATTCTCATAGGTTATTCCCAAAAACAAATGGCTTATAATTCAATCAGCTTAGTTCAGGACCTAATAGTAACTGTCCCTCCAAAATTTCTACTACACAAACTGCAGTGAGAAAACCAACACGAAAAATGTTTCCAGTAAACGTGACTATCTGGGTGAAACAGGTATCTAGCACTTTGCTGATGTCGTGAATAAACGCTGCTTCAAGATACAGAAGCGAAGTGGACACAGCATCATCAAATTACTGGTACACCTTCAACTATGATGAGTTCGTGTCTGTTTATTATTCAGTTTTATACCAAACTTTTTGCAGCCAAACTTTTCCGTGTCAAAACCTCCCATTTTTGATCCTTCCATCAGAACATCAGACTGATTTGTCAACGGTTTGACGGTAATACAGATGGTCTTAAAGCTGTGAAAGGGATTTCCGTGCAAGTACCTGATAAGTTTATCATGTTAGTCCTAATTGTCTCAAACTTGTGACATGTGTACGCACAGTTCAATCATACTGAATCGTTCTGTGGTGTTTTAGTGCAGATGTCCAAAACCATAGTCCGTAGTGCTCATTATCATCCAAGTGTACTTGAATGAAATGATCACTTCATTTAAAAATCAGTTCAGTCTATTTCCATGCCATCTTCAGAATATTACAAAAACCTTGATGACTCCTACTGTCGACAATCACCAAAAATGGTGAATCAGTACATAGAGGTCTTAGCAGAATTGAGCTAAAATTTGACTGATTGAGCACTGAAACAGGTTATTATACAGCCCTCTAAGTAAGGCTAGCCAAAAAATGATACACAGAGTTGCTATACAGTTTGTTAGAGCCAGATGTAAATTCGTTATTCGAGGGAATGTGTCTTTTGAAAGACTAACATAAGATGACACAGCCTGATGACAATTACTTTAGCAGTTTTGGCGCTACTGAAGTGCTTTCTGAATGTTCCACCACAATCCAGTAGATAGCAATGTAGGACCGATTCAGTGAGAATTAGCCTTTTATTGATCACGCAATTTAGTTCATCGTCTATATCTGACGATATTTCTTTATTCTCAAGGCATTTGTTTGTATCAGGTCATGAGAACGTGTGAATAATCGAAACTTGGGCGTGGACCCAATGTTGCCCTTGAGTTGAGGAAGTACTGGCTTATATATTGGTCATATTTCGGTCGCATTGTCCACAACCCGAGATGGGCTTGGCCGTCTACCGTTAATGTACATCCTCCATGGGCGGACAAACAACTTCAAGGTTCTGTTCACAAAATGACAGCAGAAAAGGTCGGAGGTCGGGTTAAGAACGATGAATGTGTTCGATTGATACCAATTCTATTTTTCAGCCATTCACAGAAAATACGTGCCTACCCCCACAGCGTACACATGATGCCATCTAATTGTTTCAGAAATATTTTTGTTGCTCTGAGGCAAGAAGCGCCCACTTTTTGTCGGAATGCCGACAGTTAGCGTACATTATATCAAATATTGAACGAACATTTTTGTAGTCTTGAAAAGAACCGGCAGAGCCTCTGCCTTAAAAGTGTGAAGTAATTCAGATGGCCCCCCTATGTTCTCTTTATTAATACCACATAAAGCCACTCGTATGACCGTACGGTAGATGTGCTGTGACACATCCTAAATGTGAGGTGGAAGAGTTATCCGTATACTGTCAAGCAAATGCAGTCGAGTGAACGATATCGCTGCTAGTTTTGTCGTTGCAACACAGGCAGTTATGATTGAGGTAAAAGCGTCTGGCATTGAACTACAAGCATTTGCACTTAACTTCTGATGTTCGCAGAAATACTACGAACATATATTTGTGTTGTCTGTATTCTTCCGGAAAAACCACCTGCATCGATGAATAGCCGTGAAAAAGTGTGCATTAATTTTATTGACATCATGCAACCAAAGTATCTGACTGAGGTTTGATGCAATGTGTTCAGCGGCAACGGACATCTCGCTTGCGTTCCTTGCTTTATCTACAACACACAGCTAGTCCACTTCTGTTCCCCTATTGTACATCCCAGTGTGGAGTAGTGACGTTTACTGACAAAAATTAATAATAGGTAGTCGGGGATTTGGTTTGTTTTCAAGTTGACCATCATTCATATTTGACCGCAGCCTTCGCATCCAAATAGACTTTCCAGCCAGCCACTTCGAAAAGAAGCACTAGACTAGAGTTTAATGAGATCAGTGATCTCGACCTGTCTCGACAGTCCAAATCGTGGGGTTATCGATTGGAGTTAACAGGACAGTTACTATGTCTCCTCTTTAGACGATCGGGCAACCTGATCATTGCTAAGTGGCGAGAGTGGTTTAGTGTTCAGATTTGATAATTCGGTCGTGCATAATGTGAGGTGGATGGTGCAGTGGTGAACAGGGTTGCCTGCTGAAAGCGTGGTCGGAATTCAAATCGCGGCCGTGGCGAGCATATGCACTACTGACTAGCTCTAATGAGAGCGAAACTCGAGTCTAGTGGTTCTTTTCGAAAGAGGTTGGCTGGAAGGTCTATCTGAATGCGGAGGCTGTGACAAAAATTAGTTTTATCCGTACTGGTTTGACGTTGTATTGTCATCACTTTAAGAAAAATGTGTTTTGATATGAAACCTCGTGACTGACTTAACGTGGATGCATATTTGCAGGCCTGAACCACCATGTTATATTATATAGGGAATCGCCAATACGCTTCGAAAACGACACATTTAGAAGATATTTTCACCCACTGCTACACAATGGATGTTCTCAGCTGCCATCCTACTATCTAATCAGCACTTTCATACGCAACGTCAGGTTATACAGCCACTTACTTGCGAATTTCATTTGTTATATCTGCCCACCTGGAAATCAGGTGTAGGTCTCGATAAAAATTTTCAGAAGGTAGTTGTCCAACGCGTACATAAAATTTCTAGGGTGTACGTTTCCGTACTGCAGTCAAAATACTTTTAATAATGCCATCCGAATCTAGCCAGTCTATGGTACGTTGATGGGAACATACCGAAACACCGTGTGTAAAGTTACCAGATTAGTGAAGTGAACATTCTATACTGAATATTGCCGGCACAGAACTTCTCATTCCGTATAAGTGCTTTATCCTATTTCCTTTTAATAACTCCGAAATTTGAATAAGAGTGTGGTGAACAATCGTTTTTTGTCATTCTTTCTGCAGCTAGAGCGAAATTAGACAGGTTTAGTGAACATGTGCAATGAGGTATGCTGTAAACTTTATGAGGTGTTTGTTAACGTGTGAAATTAGAATCAACTGTTAGGTTGAACATAAATAACTGGATCTAGACTGGAGATTGATTAAATTTCACACTGATAAGGTCAAATATCTGTGTGACTAGAAGGCTTGATCTGTGGAAACAGAAGTTGCAAAAACTAATCGAACTTCCTGAGAAAACACAAGTTATGTACACGTAATATAAATGCAATCCATTTGATGGTTGCCAAAACAAGGTGACAGATTGTCTTAGGTTGAGTGACGGAAAGTGTAGACACCTCGGAATGTTTTGATGCTATCTACGTGGTGAACGTTGCCATCAACTCGTGTGACAACGACGCCACTAAATGATCTACGACAGCCGGTTTCAATCACGGCTGAATAATGCACCTTGATAATTTTTGGCGAGTATATAGTCACGCGACCAACAGCTACAACACACAAATACACAAATATTGATTGGTCATTGAAAGATAGCATATCTTTCAACCTTAATCTAAGTAACTGTATTTGAATGAGCTAATATTGTGCGTCTGAGGTCCGAACTGTAATTCTAAGTGGCCATCAGGTGCAATAGTGAGTTTCAGCCACATCAGTGTCCAGTTCAAACTTACTTTTTGTAAAACGTCGACTTCTTATCAACAGCGGACTTTGCACCGGGCGGAATTCGGGCCATCATTCTAAAATAGATGCATTTCTCCGGATAGTCATTTTGAACCTTTTTTCAGCTACTCAATCATTGAACAGATTTTCTTTGTTTTAGTTATCAAACATTGGGTCAAGTTCCGTTTTAAGGAATGGGCACAAAGTTGGCTTATTTGTGAGCCCATGTTAGTTAATGGCTTGTCGACCTTCTCAATGTACCGCGTGGAAGTTTTTTTAGTTTGAAGTCTAAAAAATATAACGCATTTTTTTAATTTATTTTCCTGAAGTGAACGAAATATTGTGCATTAGAGGCTAGAAAACAATTGTTAGCTTGTCCTATGGTTGTATGACAAAAAACGGATATTCAACATGTCAGCGTTACACATGCTTAGTGGAAGCTAGGCAGAAGTTGGGGTTTTAGGTTACTCATCGGGACGTCTGCAAGTAGTAGACAAAAGCTCCATTCCATTACTACGCAATAGCTCAACAGTAAAACTAGTTGTCTCACATGAACTGAACGTTGATACTATATCGAGAAGATAGTTCTCTCCAGCCCCACTTTCGCGATTCAGATGTGTTTCATGGTTGTTCTCTCTAACTACAGAAAATTTCAATTGTCATTATCAGCGGAACATATTTTTGAGAAAATATTTTGAGAAATCCCGCGTACAGACGTTTTTTAGTGAAGTAAGTCAAGTAGTCTACAAACTTGGAAGTGTCACGAAGATTCAATGGACATAATTTTTGCCGTGTTAGCTCCGTATATACGGATAGGATCTGTGTTGTTATATTCTGTGTCCATGACCGGTATTTTAACCTTAGAACTAATTTGAAAATAACATAACCATCGAAGACGTCTGTGTGTATTTGTGGCCTTGACGCAGCGTATTTCTTGTGTAACCGACAGGCAAACGCGAATCAGTAACAGAATTTTTCATTGTCACCCCAGTACTACTTTTGAGTTTTTAGTAAAAGTATTTATAGCGATCACAAACTCGCGGTTGGCAATAGGCTGGCAGGCAGACGAATCCTCGAACTGTAATTCTGGTAATCAATTCGGAAACCTTTCTAAAGAATACCTCTATGCTTCGCCTACCACAGAATATACAGAAAGCTGAGTGAGCTGTACGAATCGAGGACCAGCAAAGGAGTGCTAACCGAAGTAGGTTTGCACATTTTTGACAGAAGTAACTGAAAAATTTCATACATATTGTGTGCATTTTCTCCTCTGTTTTAAGTAGCAACCCTTTGACTAGTATTCCAGCTACATTGATAACTACTGAGTTAAGCTGATGACTCCCTTGTTTGTGAACTGGTTATGCTGCTTTAGTGAATTTCATTGTAGTGCTTCCCAGCGATTCTGTATTGTTGTTTAGAAGACCAACAACTGGTTGAGCAAGTGGAAATATGTATAGAATATTAATGTAAATCTAAAAATGTGACAAATGACTCAAGCATATTTCTGATCTGCTTTTCTGTTGCCTGTTATTATAGTATCATGTATTTCGTAAAATTTCGGAATACCCTAGAGCTCTCGGTATAAAACACTTAATTCTCGAAATACACATAGTCATGACCTTTTGGTCTTAATGTGCAACCTCATTCAGACGTCTTCCGTATGTCCGCATTCACCTTGCACCCTCGGACGCAGAAATGTAGAGTTGATAACGCTCGTGTGCGAAAGATTCGCTCCGAACTGAGTCTGGAGTTTGAACGGACAAAACATATATGGACGGAACTAACAAAATTGAACGTGGAACTGGAGAAGAGCTGCCAAGTTGAATCTCAAGTCAGCCCCATCGATTTGCCTTCTGGAACAGAGGTAGGAATGTTCCCGAACATTTGTTTGGTCACTGTTTGGGTCAACTCTAAATTAAAAACCGGTGTTTACAAAGAACGACATAAAGTGTTCTGCCCATAATTTTGATTGCTCCCTGAAAGCTAAAAGCAGAGTTTTGGATAGCTGATTTTAATCTCCACAGCATGTAAGACTTTTTCGCTAAGCAAAAGAACGTAGTGGACTTGAGTTTTGCTGTGGATCAGGGTTACCAGTAGCACGTGTCACTCATTGAAAGACAAAATCACCTCTTGTTCTTGTGTTGTCACACTGAATGCACTGAACACTACACTATGAACATTACGGAAAAATAACGGGTGTATCTGACCTAAACATGCGACAGCATTGATCTAAACTAACAAATGTGTTTCTCAAATTTCTAGATAGCAGGCAAGCTAACAATCTTGTCAATTATAACCAATTTTCTCATGAATAAAATGCAAGGCTTAAACCACGGAGTTTTTGCTACTACTCATGTCTCATTTAAAACTAGCCTGCTCTCGGTTTTAAAATAAGAAATGCTAGTGACGGATAAACACTCTCTTTTCACAAGTATTCAACCCTCAACAGCTACTGACGAGAACCATGAGAGCTTAAAATGTTCCATTTAGGTGCATTTAGTGGAACTGGTCGCCTTTCCTTTTCAAACTGAGCATCACACCTTTGGATAGCAGTTTTCATTTCAAGGTGAAAGTCGCCACCAAACTATTGCTCTTGATTGGGCTTATCATTGGTGTACGCCTCTGTTACAGACATTTTTTGAATATTACCCGCGACCAAAAGTGGCTGAAGGTTTGTATATAATAATTTGGTTGTGCAACATGCGGTCAATGGCGCGCTGGTTAGCACAGTTTCTGTACGAATATGCTGCCGAATTTCACACACTAACTGTGACGTGAATATGCATTAATGTCAAGCAGGAGCGAAACTCGAGTATAGCTATTCCTTTTAAAGGAGGCTGCTTACAAAGTTTATGGTAGCTTTGAAGTGGCTATCAAATGTGAATGGTTTTAAACTTGAACTTGCTAAAATCTCCACGCATTCATTAGCGCATCTTTTTTAAGAAGCCTTTCTGGAACGCTTCTCTCTTGGAAAGTGGGCACCTTAACTTTCAGACTGCGTGTTTTTAACGTGTGGTAATCTCCGACTCAAATGTAGATTCACGTGACTCGGCACTTGAACACTGGTAGGAATGGTGAAGACAGTTTCAGATGGATTTGAGTGAGAACTACATGACTGTCAGTCTAACAAGAAATATGCATGGCAAAAGGAGAATTTTTCAATGAACACACGTATGATGTTGGAGCAGAATGATTCACTTGACCTACTGGACAGATTGTACAAAATGAAAGCCTTCTCAATTTGATAGTTACCTTCTTCGGCATTTAACATAGTCACCATACTATTGATGGAAGTTGTGAAGTCAATTAGAAACACCAGTAGCCACTTGCCATTCTGCTCCATACAAAAATACATCACCCTGTTTCTTCTATCCGGTTAACACTACTTCCGTGCTACAGAGCTGCTCAAAACAAACTTCCACTCTTTGCCACACGTCAAACAATTATATTGATATTGCCATAAAAATCAAGACTACGCAAATCTCAGTCAAGTAATGGAAATTCATTTCTATTATAACAAAGTTCTTCACACATTTATCATCGGTATGCCCAGAGTGCTTATATATTAACGAAAAACGTTAGTTGCTAAGGCGTGCACATGTCTCGCTTATGGAGGGTTGATGTTCATACATTGTTGCGGCTGTTCTTTCGGGGAATAACCGTTAACATCACTTTTACAGCTCAGAATCTGATCAACGACATTCCATGGAATCAACTTTATCCAAATGAATGCCACCGGTTGGCTTGTACAAAGCAACTTGTGTTTTCTGCCCATTAAACATCATACTGTTTACCCGACTGTCTCTCTGAAACCTGAATGATGGATCGTGTGCTCAGTATTGCTCATTTACTAAGCCAAACTTGACAACCGGTTGAATATCCTCCCCCAGATGACGCGTCATGGTAATGTGTTAATGTTTTTCCTAAGGCCCTCATAACTCTATCTATTTTGAGGGATGGCTCACGTTGGCCTCGTGGGCGGACTTAGAGCCGTGTAATCGAGAGTTTCACAGCTTCTTCATTATCCGTAAAAATCAACAGTTTTCAAACAGTTTAATGATTTATGTGGTAGCGATTTCAACCGTACCGGAAGCAACGCATGGGAATTGTTGTAGCCGGATTGCTGGTAAAATGTTGGTTTATCTTTCAATTATGTTACGGTATGTCTCAGCTAAAGTAGACTCACCGATTTCACTTCATAATTAGTTTAGTGTTCTTTCCACTCATTGATAATTGGGTGAGTTGCTAAGAAAACGTTTTGCTCCGGTTGAATATAAAAATAGCTGGTGTAATAAGATAGCTCTCATTTCAATCGAGGATATATGTGGATCCCACAAGTGTTGTTTCCATTTCTGGAAGCATTCAGCGGTCATGAGTTCCTTTTAACAGACAAACCCCTCAACAACTTAAGCGAGTAGAAGGCTGGTCGTCACTGTTGTTTTTGTATTGATTACAACTCTATAAGTCAAACTTCATTGTTTGAAACGGGACAAATATTTATCCAATATTCACTCTCACAGTGAATGTAAAATCTACTGTTGCGTCGATAACTCAAATAGAATATGAAGAGTATGGGAAGTTGTGCTGTAAGTGGGTAGTGGTTCTCTTCCGTGTGCACATTTGTAAGTCGAAATGAATGACGGTAAGCTACACCTTTGTTATCAGACCAGTGGGTTTTGAAAAAACTACAGACCAAACCCATCAAATTCCCGTAGCCTCCGATTCAGTGACGTCAGCTTACAAGAGTGATGTACGAATAATTTGCCTATCACTTCATAATTTATTGAACAGTTGGATGAGGTAGTTGATTCTCCCGCGGAATCTGCATGCTAAGCAAAGCTTCCCATGAAATCAGCCCTGTTGTCTGCTTGTCTTTTCATAACCGGATGATTCACTTAGGACGCATAAACAACGATGCTTCTGTCATTGCCGAATTGATTAGTTCTAGTCTCAAAACTTCCGGAATGAAAGGATTTCCGATTGGTTACCTGGATGTGTGACAGGACTGGTAGGGATTTAGACCGAGGCTAAGTATCGATAAATCAATTAGTCATTGTTTATCAATCTTTGAAGCGAAACGTTTAAAACAAGAATTCTAGTGGTTAAGATATTTTGACCGAAACTTCTGGCTGTTCAATTGGTCCACTTCAAACTTTTAAACAAAAAAGTGGCTGCCATCCAATGGTACGGTGCCCATTGCCTGCGTATGTCCTGATTCAGTTATGTGCGTTCTATCCTGTGGTAAGAATTGCTCCAAAACATAGTAAAACCGATTCGAACGATAGATTGGCTGTCGCTTGACTACGTTGAGCACTTCATTATGCCCCTTCCGGTGCCTTAGTTTGTAAAGAGGTCTTGACAGCTTGATACTCTTGAAAGCATCTTAGAATCCAGATTATGACTGGCCCGGAGGATGTGTGCATTTTTCTCTCTGTATAAACGATTTCGTTTAACGTCATGAATGAAACCATATCAAATTTTCAAGAGGTACCTGGATTTTGTGCGGTGGTGGATGAACTATTGGGCTCAAACTTACAGTTTGAATAAATTTGCGGCCCCAACCCATTTTCGGAGCAACTCCATTAGACAACAATCAAATGATAAGGAGCTCGCGTTCCCAAATTGACACCGAATCGCAGTGTCCTTGCCATAACGGCCCCAATCTTCATCTCTTACATAGTTGAAGGTAAATTGTACCCACGGGAACCCCGGTTGGTAGCAATCATCTTCCAACAACTCATCGTAGCTTGTGGCTAAGTTGAGCCAGGTTTTACGAAAGTCCATATTGTGGAGATCGGGTTAATCAGTAGGGCAAGTTGCCTAAGTATGTGCGGTGGGTAGGACTGTCCTATTCGCATGGATCCGACCTTTTGAAAGATATGGCGGTTTGATACGGAACTCTGGAACTTGTCGACCCCTCAGATGTAACTAGTAGAGAGGAGTGATTTCTATTTATAACTGCACCAACTTCGTTCGTTTTTAGCTCTTGTCTGTACAGTACAAAAACTAGTCATTGAACATTGTACTGTAGTGTCCCCAGACCTCAACCAGAGAAGGCGGTTTGTGCTCACTCGATATAGACCTCGGTGGAAACACCTGAAACTACATTGATCACGAGACAAAAAACGAGAGATCTAAGTTTGATCCACACCTCAAAGTAGCCCTCAAATAGCCTGGAACAATATTGTTTTCAACGTCCTTAATAATTCAATCAAAATTATGTCAAAGGGAATTGGTGTACCTATCAGTGGGCATGATGATTGCATATGCTATTAAAACATGCCAATCTTTACCTTTAAAATGCTATTTTTTCCAGTTTACTGTTTTGGTTTTTTAAGCACATATTTCCTCATATACTCCAGATTGGTCTGACACCCCTGTACCTACCGATGGTTTTTAATAAGATTTTATTTGCTACACAGATTTCTTCTCAAGTACCTTGTCCTTCTGATGGACAGTCTGTGACCGTCCGATTACCATTCTCAAACTTGTACGAAAACCCTCACGAAGAAAGAAGATTGTGCATGGAGTAAGTCCGACTTGATGGCGAGCACACTTCTGACATTTCCTGTGTTAATATCTTTCGTGTAAGGCAGGTTTCCTCAAACAGGTTGGCATACTCAATCATCAAAAGAATGTTAGAATGTTTCACAATGAGATTTTGTTTTAGATGACTTTGCACTAATTTTATCACTAGTAAATTTTGCGCCAAACGCCATTCGTTCGATTGTTCATTCTGTAATAAGAGTTCTTGGATGTGATGAAAAATTCACGATGTGGATAAGTGTAGCATGGGCTAATGTTCGTTGGTAACAGTGTACATGAAAGCGTGACAGAATAAATTCCGAAAGAACATGACGGACGGAGTTATCATAAATATCAGTTTTACTGTTTTATTTTCCGACGCTTTCCTCTGACAACCGCTGTGGCTGCAGTTGGGTGCGAGAGATGTTTTCTCAAATGATCGTGTTAGTTTTGCAATAGGCAGACATTGGCTGCTGGGAAACCCCAAGAAATGGTTTCCATCACATTTCTTTCATCAAGCTTAGAAATCCATCACTGAGAGAAACGCTAAGGTTTGTCAATCTTGATTTCTTGTTAGTAACAATTTTTGGGAAAATATTCCTCCTTGATAAAAACTGGTTGGCGTGAAGCAGTTGGAAGTCGAATACTGGTAGACGGAATGAAACTTGTATCCCTGATAACGAAGATACTGGTTAGGATTCCTATCCAGCCTGTAGTAAATCATTGTACAATATTCATTTATATAAACGATTGTAGTTAGCAGACAATAAAAACCAAAACATCAGCACTAGTAAGTTGATAACTAATTTTTTCTGTAATTTCTCCGTTCGGAAATTAAGACGATATGAAAAACCTAACCCTCTAAGTCTGTTACCGTTTTAATGACAGTACAACTGAGTGATTTACCTAAATAATAGTGTCCATTCAAGCAGTTATATGAGTTCACATATGAAGTAATCTGGTAACCCGAGCATCACTAGTGAGCTGCGGTAAGGATACACTGAGATATGTTTGTAGTGGTCAGTTTGAACTTAATGTCCCCGTCAACAGGTTCAGTGTACAACCACAGGTATCGGGGTTCACCTCTGACGCGGCATGGATGCGTACTATTGCTGAACTCGCACTGCTGGTTGTTGCGTTTGATGACTCAAGTGGAAACAAACAGGTGGAATTACGAACGGTATACAAATTTGCTTGTTGTTCTGTTGATCATTCTGTGTTGATCATTCTGTGAACGAAACAGCAATAGTGGTTAACCAAATGCTTCATTTGAAGCGTTCTCCTACTTACAACAATCTTCTCTCGTTACTAGTGAATTCCCCAATTTTCTACTCAGAAGTTCCACCAACACCACCCACACTGACCATTATAAACAACTGCTTCGTCTGACCTCCCAGCGCCAGGAGAGATTAAATCAACTGCTGCAGTCAATCAACACGTGTCGACAAAACCTCCAGGATCAAGTATGTGTTGTTATATTTACAGGGTCGTGACGTTTTAGTCCAGCACATTATTATATGTGTTTGAAAAAATCATTTCTTTTTAGTTTCCACTTTTTTGTTTCCGTTCGTCAAGTCGGCTCAGCTAAAGTGGACAACGAACAGATTTACTTACGAGTTTCTGGTGCTGCTAATCAGACGCGACCTATCTACTAATCTGTCATTCTGTTACTCAAAAAAACCGTATTGAGGAGTCCACGTATACGCTGTATCTATGCAGATGTTACTGATCAATCACAAAATAAGAGCGTGGCGTTAGAATTTAGGAAAGTATTACGCACAGCTTTATTTAGCAAAGAAAATTGAGACCATTCTGCTGTTACGTTGATCTATTGATTTGCCACAGTATTAGTTAAGTAACTACCATGTGTTTCAGGTTTTCATATAGATTTCAGAGACTAGTAAATTGGTTTGCCCATTGGAAACATGTTTGAAGATCTATGTTTTACTTTCAAATTCTACACCGAGGTCTGCTTGAATCGTCCGTTTGATGGGTCCTCTGAGAGTCAACAAAATGCAGTGTGAAATGAGCGCCTAGGTTTGCTAATTAGCAGACAGCGTGTGTTATAGTGTATAGTCGTCTAACCCAAAAGACCTAGATGAAACAGGAAAGATGTTCGAAATCACGAGCGAACGATCACCAAGAATGCCATCAACCTGCGTCTGGATCGTGATTGTTAGATCATCATGCACCCACAAATTGGCTCATCCAACAAAGGCCGTTATTCTGAGATATCTTGGCAATCCATTTTCATTAAAATCAAAACCAGTTTCCTTTTCGACGCAATTCTAACTGTCTGCAGCAGCAATGGTGGAGAAAGGCAGGAACTCTCAGTGAGTTGTTTGCACGTCGCCCACCAGAAGGAAATGTAGATTAGCAAATGGTATTGAATTTTCATAAGGAAACCCCACATTCACAAATATCACCCTTAGAGAAGCATGACAGTTTCAGATGCTGTAGTGAGAAAGGCCGGACCCAGGAATGAAAGGGTCTTCTGAGGACAGTCAATGGAAGACCTTTTGCTTCCAGCCACAATCTGAGCCGTCTTAGTAACCTTTATAGTTATACTTAGCCACACTGCGATGCTACATGCATAACATGGGGATTTTACTCAGATTTCCCATAGTTGTACTCTTTTGACAGACCGGTTTACGAACAAAAAGAGGGATCAGGTGGAAGGAGGTGTTACGGTGAGGTGCACTGTTTGCAGCTCAATTCTTCGGATATAAAATTAGCGACCCACTTCATGTCTTCGTAATGAAGGCTGTGTGTGTGGCAGTCGCTTAGGCTCGTGCAATGCAATAAAGACACGTGCTAAGTGGATTTTCCCGAACCGTTTAATAATGGTTTGAAACCCTTATCATCATGCCGGGTAACCCAACTGAAGTCTTCAGTTCAGGGAAAACGTTCGCGGGATATTTTGCGCCTACGAGAAATGCTTCTATTTTGCCATGAGTTACTTTGTTGATCGGGTGGGAATGACCAGTAATTATGCAGGTTAATGTAAATCAAACCAAAGGCATATTCACTATTAGCCACATTTCCCAGGAGGAGATTTCTGCATTTATCATTTAAACCAGCGCAAATCGACGTGATTTCCTCTTTTTTCGCTTTTTTCCCTGAAGATTGATGAAGTCAAGAAACAACAGGTCAATCTCGAGGTGAGTCTTTTTATTTCTACATAAATATTGCACTACTTACAATTCTCAAGTAAGTCGCCTGATGCTCAACAATTCAGCTTGTGACGATGTTTGCCATCTGCAATCACAGCAACTAGCCAGATTCCACCACACACACACGAAATTTTCTATCACAGCCTACCACTCAATTTTACGAGTTTCTCGAAACCCCGCTATCGAGTTTCCACCGAATGTGAACCAGGCAACTACTTTTTTTAATCATTTCATTTGGAGGTACTTATAGTGCACGGACCAGCTGTTCACGCAAAGTTCATCCACCCTATTCATATTTGCTATCTTTCCGTGGTAGCACGCCCTGAGAGAATAATTGAACTTTTTACTCCATTTTTTTACTGGGCACATCTTATACATTATCCCTAATAAATAATTAACTATACAATAGCCATATTTTCATTAACTCCGCTTTTAACCGATCTTGGCACGTTTGACATGACACACGCCGATCGAGTTCGACTGGACGACTGGAAGAAACGAAAACATATACGGCTCCCCCGAGTGTTATAAAATGGACAGCTGGTTTCACTAGATACGATATAGCTTGGGAGCAAATGCAGAAAGATTGTGTTTTTCTAAACCACGGTCTTTTCGCGTCTGCTCTTTTATATTACGATTAAAGGTTTCCAATTTTTTAACAAAAATAACAGGAACTGAAGTTTAGTGTAGTAACACCACAGAAGTCTATAGGGATATAATTGACTCCAACTTATCAGTTGACATGTTCCAGTATCATAACGGAATTGAATCAATTACGTCATATGCTCACTCTCAAGCAAAGCACTCCTTACGTGTGCCTATCTAAATGAGATTGTCCAACCAACGTTCGAATTGACAACCCTCTTGATATGAGTTAAAAGCCTACACCTCACTCAAACGACTCGAATGTAACCCTCGTTACTTAGGTTCAGTCTGATCTCCAATCTGATGTGGGATTTTCCGCGCAAGCCAGTCCGCCGTCAATTTCTCTGACCATCCGGCTTCTGGTTATATTTATTATGCCGATGATGTGGTAGGTATGGTCTGAGCTAGGTGCACGAAGGTTTTCAGTTTAAACTTTGTTCGCACTATCTTTGGATGATAAGCTTTGACAATTTAAGTCCACTGATAATGCACTAGTGTAGTGAGGACGGACGGTTGAACTATACTACTCGCACCACCATTGTTCAGTAGCGAGGCGACAGCATGGATCGTAGTGGCCGCAGAACGAATACGGGAGAGATACGGGAAGGGTCATTTAAGGGCACGGTTGCATGGAATTAATTTTCCTGCATGAAAAAACCTAGCGTTTGCATCCACGACGACTGGGACTTTCTGAGAGTAGTGTTGTGTGCAAATGGGTGTTTTTGTTCGTAGTCCGGTTGAGACGCATAACACGTGAACTGGTTTCCCCGATAAATAATTTTTGTGTCGTCCACGTTTACGTTTCATAACACTAGTTTGAGAGCGAATATCACAAAATCGGCAACTCGTGGTCAGATCTTTGGCATTTTGACCATTACTATTGAAATTAGGTCAATTTTAGATATGAAGTGAACGTATCACGAACTAGTTCAGATTACACTGGAGAATAATGCGAAACGATTGAATGATAGGCACAACGGTAATTTAATATAAAAAAGAATAATTCCCGGTCTTCTCCAACCCATGTTGCAGCTAAACTCCGAAACGAATAAGCGTGATGTTGGAAAACGAGAACCCTGGCAGCCTGTCATATTCACGTCTGACCTTTAATATTTATGTGCCGCTTACAGCCTTGCCTTCTAACCGAACACCTACGCATACTTCTCAGAGCTTTAGTCTTAAAGTGTGGCGCTTATTAAATAATGTGTTAACCTCTCTGCTCAAATTTTGAAAATGATTAATTCTCTTCTTTGTGTTTAACCTGAAAATTATTTTGTTCCGTCTGCACTGCACATGACTGATACCTTTGTATACGATTTCCCTTTGACTCCGAGTTACCTAAACAATTGTTAGATCCGTCTATTAAAAAGCCCTTGCTCGAAGTCTCCATGTTGTGTTGTATCTTACACAGTCTGCGCCGCTAATTCCAACGTTGCAATTGGTAGTTGAAATGCAGAACACAGAACTGGCTGATATCCAATGCGTCAACCGTCGACTTACAATTGAGTACAGTGTGATCAAAGCAGAAATTGCGCACCTCTCTAGCCGTCCACTGTTTGAAGCAAAGTTTTTGCTAGAAAAATTGTGAGTTTCCACTTAATTCTGCAAGAGGTTAATCGAACAGGTAGCGTGTAAACTCTACTTATCAAATAACCGCTTTTAATTGCGAACGTGTCGACAATTACACGGTGCACAGCTCAACTAAGTTTATTTCCTTACCATAAACTTGACGAATCGTATTCTCGCCTACCCAGATCTAAAAGCAACTCAGATCGAGTCGTGATAGTGACCTATTTCTTTTGAATGTACCAGCAAACCTAGTTGGCGATGCCTGATCTACAAAATCTCTTGAAAACATTGGCACAGTTTTATAATCCGAGATGAATTAATCAAACGGCCAACTTGTTCAGCCTCCAATTGATCACTACTTTATCCCTGATAGTTAGCAGTGTACATAACAGTAGGAGATTTTGTTAGTCATGAAACCACGATGGTAGTGGTGAGATGTCTGCTGGATTCTCAGTTTTATTCTTTTTAAGCAAACTGTTAATGTTTTTGTTGGATTAGGAAGTACGCTGCTTCACTCTGCTAGTTCCTCAGTCGGTCTAAGATAGGTTACATTGATGACTCACTGCCTTCAGCATCCCTTCTACTTTTCCCTACAGCGTTCTGTTTCCTTTGAAGAAGACCCGCATAGCAATGCGGTCAACGCAGCATTGACCAGTCTCGATTCCGCACTGATCAAGATGCACGATTTTATGTAAACTCGTCCACTGGATAAAACCAGATGTGCTATGTGCATGCACACCCTTCCGACAGTGCTTGTACTTTGCTACCTAGGTGATGCATCCGTAACACGTTTTTGTCAAACGAACAAATTTGATCAGTGTTTCCCTTTTAAGGCGTTTCGGCACCAGCAAATTATTGTTAGACGTATAAGTACAGGATGAGTGACTGTATGGAACCACTCTGGCAAGATGGTTTTAAAAAAATCCATGGCATCTAACACTCTCTTTGAGCAATCACAGATGACCGCTCATACAGTCTGGTCGCTCCGTTTGACTGAAACATGTTCCTTATCGGACTTTACCAAGCGCTCCGAGTAAAAACAAGTTGGTATTATTTGCGATCAACATCCACAAGCCACAGTCAGTTATTTAAAATAATCTGTTTCTTTGATGGATATGGATATGACATTTAGACGAAGGAAAACGCGTGACAATTCTCAGGGTAAAATTTCGTAAGTCCTCGGCATACTGGGCTACATGGTCAGCTTAACACTTAGAGAACCGAATCCATCACCCAAGGAGCATTAGGAGTAAATATGAGATTAATAGCTGTCAGTATGATCAAACAACTAACGCATACTGTTTCTGAATATAGACGGGGATTGTGGCGTTTGATGTTGAAAGCATGGGTAAACTGAAGGATGTGTTTGCTACCGCATAGAAGGCGAAATAGACTTTGTGTCCTGTTTAAGTAGCATGCTTCGCATTTGATAATTTCAGACTTATTCCATCAATTTCTCAACAAGTAGCTTACGATTCTATTTGTATTTCTGGACATGTATCTCCTGGAGCGATCAGTTGTTTTTATGTTTGTATTCCATGTGTACTGCATACCACAACTGAACACATGTTTGCATAAGACGTGGAAGTTAGCGCACGCCGACTGTTTTGTCGTGAAGAACCCAGTAAGGTTCTGGTTTCCTGTGAAATACTCCACTTTGCAGCATTGCATGCGGTCATTAAGAGATTGACTAGTGGTTAACGAGAGAAATAAGTTTAAAGCAAGTCGTCTATTCTGAGAAAAAATGATACCGAATACCTGGTGCTTTGTGCAGAGCGAACTCAGGGTGTTAAGTGGTCAGATACAAACAAGATTGGTTTATTTCACAACACAGACAGTAGCTTAAGGATAGAATCGGGTGAATAATTCCAGAGGTGCCCAATGCAACTGCACTTTTTCTTGTCAGTTGGTCAACACATTCACTCGTTTGCCATTTTTATTCACAACTAATCATCCGTGTTCAAAATGGATCACCATTGTTCACTTCTAAATATCCGCTTCCGCACTGTTCACCCACGCACTGGTCAGCAGTTTGCCTTACGCGGTGCTCGTACAGTTTATGTGACCCCCAGCTGAGAAATATTCCAACATTTCACAGATGAGTAGTGATATCATCGAATCACATGTGGAACAGTTTTTCAGGTGCTGCCATCACAAGCATATCCAAGTTTGCTGGAGCTCGGCGGGCTTACAAGTATGAATCATCCAAACTAATCAGACCATGGCTGTTTTTGATAGAAATGTGGAAACAAATGACGAGATCGGCCGTAGGGGTCACAGGGAGTGTGGCCTTCACACAATGCCTAGATTTTAATATCTCCGCGGTTTGTAGAGACACACTATCGAATATTTGGGAATAAACATTGACGGGCAAACCGACGACACTTGCAGAGCAAGACATTATGCTGAGGTGAAGAGCACGGAGGACATTATAAAAAATAAACCACCGTACGTTCATTCCCCTTTATAACTTGCTGGTATGCATTCCACTTTCCCAGACGCATGACGGTCAAGTGAAAACACTACGTTATACTATCGAACGTTGTTTCTCAATTAACCAGATAAGTTATATGATCATAGATTTTACCTAAATTTTAGTCCAACAACCAGCACAGTTGAGCAAATTGTAAACATAATTTCTATGAGAAGCGGTAGGTTTTGAATTCATGACTTATGTGTACAATTTTCATGCTCTGTTTATTTTTCAAAGCATATTGAATCTGTGAAACCGTTGGGTCTGTACTTTGTTTCATTGGATCTATATATGCTCGCATAGGTGTTGTATGGCTCATATAAGGTTACAGTTTGTTATCCACTGTCAAACAAAAAACGGTGCTGAATTAATATGTTTCATCAGCATACAGAAATAAGAATTTACTGTTCGAGAGGATGTATTTATTTACCTGATTTGGTTAAAAGTAACAGTTTGCATAAGGCGAAAATATCGGGTAAAGGCTATGAAACAGACCACATTTGTCGTGATTTGAAGCATGGTATAGGTGAGAACACTATTAGTGAAAATGACTGAGACAGATGCATCTGATGTAGACAACATATCAAACCCATTGATCTTATTTTGTGGTAAACGATTGGGTTAGTCGTGTTAGTGTGATAAATTCAAACAAATGGAACAAAAACTCTGCAATATACAAGGTAAATCATGTTCCAAAGCCTCAGCTGTTCTATAGGAGTTCTTCTAAAGTACCATTACTGAAAATGGTCGAGATACGCTTATCTGATAATCGGAATACCTCTGTCATTGTTCTTACTGGCCGTGGACACTGAGGCCTATGGTTAATTGGTCCCACAATGGGAGACAAGGAACAATGTATGACCTCAAAATTCGTGTTCCAATTTCACATGACAGTTAGTATCACGGCATTTCTGAAAGATCACGCTCAGAAATTTCGAATACGAACAAAAGCGATGGTAAAATGGATTGGGATAAAAGTGGAGTTCGTCAATATTAATTAATATTAATTAATATTAATCAATGTTAGTCGTATATTTCACAGCCACGTTAGTAAAAAAAACAGTTGCGTAGAGCATATTCACCTGCCGAACAACAGGATTAAGCCTGAATTTGGTCTAGTCGTTAACAAAACTTTTTTTAGAGGAATTATTAAATTCTATTTAATGGCGTCAAAGTGTGACTAGTTTCACCTGTGCCTGCCCACGTTCATTACTTGAGGAAGGGTAAACAACACTGTAAGGATGTTTCAGTCCTCACCACAAAAAGCACAAAGGAGAGTGTTAACTGTGGCGGATGCGCGCACACAGCTAACAAATCTTGACAAACGATACCGAAACGATAGAACAACACCACATCAAAACAGATATTGACAGTTGTGTTATCAGAAGTTCAAGAATTATCAAAACAACAACAGAAGCAACAAGGCCACTGAACGTACGTTGCCACTGTGGAGAATGTAAATTCTCATGATTTTAATACCATAAGAGTCGCTCGAATCAGATGTTGGAAATCAGTCTCAGTATTTCAAGGCATATGATGTCATTTGACTTCACCGTGAATGATGATAAAGTAAGCCCGTAAGATGTCAGTACATGACATTCCTCTCAACTCGGAGTAACCATCAGTCATTTTCATGGACCACAAATGCACATGCAATTCACCTGTCACGAAACGCTTAACAAATGCAAACGCATTTTTTAAGCAACAAAACTGAGTTTTATTCTAGCTAACCAAGTGTCACTGATATTCGTTGCATGTGAAAAATTCTGTGGTTTACGTTTATCGGTAAAGACTGGATTGATAGGGTAAAAGCAGGTCTTTCGTAATTTTGTGAGCGCCTTTGAAAGAAGAAGCTTCAGTAGAGGCAACGGCTGACGTATTACATCCTTAACTGCTTTCTGATCCTCGAAAAAACGGCACCTGGACGGTTAGCATCGGCCAACATGCTCTTGAAAAACTAACACAAGTTTAATCTGAAACAACACGACTGAAACCCTTCCCTGTCAACTGAGATAAAACGGCAGAATTACAAGTTTACAAACATCATGAGGCGTGACCACACCAAACCCTTCATTGAAGTCTTAACCTATTCAAGAAACAACCGGAACAGTGAAGAGGTTTTTTACACGGATTCCATTGATAAGCGAAAAGTGATGCTATCACTCTAGTTTGAGTTGGAAGCTTCTGTTAGAGATGTCACCCCTTGCAACTAGGAGCTATTAAGAACCATGGTTAAAAACAGAGCGTCTGTCAATCACAAACCAACACTCAACTAGGCAAGCAATCACTACCAATAACGGTCAGCAGCCACAAAACCTCCAAAAGTTGTAACGTACCTTACTGCTCAATCGGCCGATCAAATGTCAGGCTCCAGTGTAATCACTCGATGTTAAGCTAACCTTCAGCTTTTAAACTGAGGAACACTGCAGCTGGGTTTCCATAATTGCAGATGACTACGATAATTTCATCGAACGGCCTAGTGATTTATCATCGATAATCTGTTCAAATCGGCTGAAATGGATTTTATTTTCTGATTGGTTTGTTATCAGGTTGTTCACGTTCGCTTAACTAACATGTTGAGAAGTATGAGTACATGTATACCCCGAGGCCTCACGTTCTGAGTAAGCCGGTTTGCTCAGGTTGTAACACACACCACTGACCAGTAAACGCAAGGCAATCTCTAGTAAACTGATCGTGAATTAAAGACAAAAATGACATACAAACCCAACATTACATTACATTATCTGTCCTCTCACTGCTATCTGATGCCTTCCAACAAAAACTGAGCGAAGTTCGCTTAACACTCCACTTCGACAACGTATTATAAATTTGCAGCTGCAAAACTATAGGGCTGTTTACACCGGCGAAGCCACAATAATTCTGCATCCATATGAAATGAAACCAACCCAAAATCTGTGCTAAACTAGACTCATTTATGAGAAGCTTACTAGACCTTTGCACAACGTGAAAAAATTGCCTCAAAACAAAGTTAAACGGAACAGCACAACTCGTTTCTTCGTTCGTTAGTGCACCAATACTTGAGCTATCGCCCAGTTATGCCTGGTTAGTTGACCAGACGACTACACGAAAGTAGACAGATAGGGTGAGAATAGTCAATGGTAAGCTACTGAGATTTCAAATGTGGAATTCCGATCTAGGCTGTAGTTTGGATTAGGAAAGTATCGTCAACATTGTTAGGATGGTTAGGGTACAGCAGTCCTCAGAGATCTTTGTGTCAGCACTTCAATACCATCTCCTTTGTAACGGAATAGAAAAAGGTCTTCGTTTTTTAGGAAGTGAGTGAGTTAACAGTATAAAGTTCCTGCAATTCCAGTTAAGCCCTTGACCCATGCTTCCCATCTCAGTACCCCTTTTCATGTAGTACGCGTTTGGCTTTTTGTGTAGCAAGGTTTCTGATCATAAATCGTGCGCAATTTTTTTCTAGCTATCTGCTTATTGTATCCTGTTGACCCGCTTTAACACACCTCCTAAGATCTGTAATACAATTTTCATAATATGCTGTGGGATGTCGTTTTCTTGTCCGCTGACCATGGATAAAAGTCACTTGCAAGCCAAATTTTCCTAGCGTAACAGTTCATCACATTTCTAGTGTGGTAAATGCATTCTGTTCACTTTCTGTCATTTTTTGTTCAAACCGAATATTCGGTTGAATCGCCAGGAGACCACTGCACATAGGCATTGCGTTTGCTTATAGTCGTGAAATGACTGGTTGAAACACGTATGGTGAGTTTAAAGGGGCGGTGCATTTATCTACTGTGATAACACATATTAAGACGTTCTGTAATTCAACAATGCTGTCTGTCATGGGCACCGGTGACAAAACTTCAACCAAAATTACAATTGCTGAGGCTGTGGGATCAAGCGCCTAATGTTGTACGCCAAGTCCAGTTTTAGTGAAGGAGTCTGCTCGTTGGATAGCTACCAGGTATAAAGTTTGAACGATGGATAAACCACTATTACCCATTAAAACCAGTAGCGGCTGGTTAAAATGTCCTGAAAAGGCTAACTTACAACAAAGAACGACAGAAATTTTCAACTTGTGTCTCAATAGCATTTGGCGTTCCCAACCATTTGGTTACGTGAATTTACGTCTTGACTGCAAGTATATTGTGTTCTACCACTTTACTGCACGTGTTCTCTATTAATTTCAGTCGAAACGCAAAAACGTTATCCCACAATGCAGAATGCCGCGTTCAAACGTTAATACAGTCCAACGAGCGCTTAAAAGAAGACCTAACAGCCATAAAGGTGTGTACTGAGCTTCGTAGCTTCTAAAAGGCTTAAAATGATGGAATAGCAGCCACATTAGACGTAATCATGTAACATTAATCCTTTGAATATTGTCGCTGTTGGTGCAAGCACCTCCGTCTCCTCAATGGATAAAATTCACCTTAAGTTTCCTGTTTGTTCTGACCTCAAACGCCTGAACTTTAAAGTTGTATACATAATTTCCTGATGCATACTGTCCAAAGTCAACGCTCTACGGTCACTGTGTTTTGCTTTCATTTGTACTACTTATTCGGCAAAAACAGAATGGATAAGATTTCAATAAAACGTGAGATCACTAAGTTCCAGCGTAATCAAAATATAGAGTTCTTCTGGCTTTTCGGTGTAACCCGAAAAATCTGGGTTTGACCGTGATTACACAGCCTATCTAGATGTCAATAAAGTGCACACCTGTAATCCTTTCCATTGCTAGTCTGCAGGGAAACAGTTCAACTTTCAGTGTAATATCGTTTAGACTATCCCTACGTGATTGGACCGGTTGCAGAAGACCTATAGAGTGAGTAGTGTGAATCATGCAACACTGGATCACCAGTGTTGCTACTATTACCAGCAGTGTTTTCGCTGCTGGTCGAGTTGCTATTCTAATGATACTTTAACATTACTCATCAAAAATGACTTCTTCTGCGGCAAGATGGCAGCTTGGACAAAACTTGTTTTTTTTGTTCTTCCAGATAATCATTTTAGCCATCCTTATTTACTCTTCATTGTTCGTTTTCTTTGATCAATTTGTCAAAACGTGTGGGCCTCAGCTGTGCATTGAAGTGGAAAGTAATCGTGTGTGTGGAAAACAGCGTCCACGTCTCAGTCAAACGCAGCCATGAATAGGATGTCACAGATGAGTCATATCGTCTGTGCTTGGCTTTGAGCTCGCTTCCGGTAGGATTAACCTGTGAAATCAGGATGATAGGTTAAAAAAGTGCAGACGTTATCACTATCCATATACCCTACGTTGCAGCAACAATGATCAAAATGTGATACTCCCCAAAGATTCTAAGCAATGTGAATTGATTCTTACTTGGGGCTCATACTTTGAATGGTAGGCAACCTAACAAGCCGCTCAAGATCTGAGGTGTTATTGTTGAGAGGAAGGTAACTCAACAATCTACCAATGATGCTACGACATCTTTTCGGTCCGCACTGACCTGGCAATCGGCATTTAACCCGGTGGTTACCACAACTCGAAAAACTTCATCCGTAACAAATATGAAGATTCACTGAAATTTCGTGTAGATGTGTTTGCCAGTCGAGATCTCTGCCCAGTTCTTTTTGCCATTTTCATCTAGCTTGTAGAGTGCACTTCTGTAGTGCTGAGTCATGTAGGCTTAAGCAAAACTTGGAACTTGATAAGCGGAGAAGGACTGTAATGTAAATGACGAATTATCAGTGAACGTCTCGTGACAGAACGCTGAAAACAACGTGATTTTATACACTTTGAGAGAACGGACACTACATTATTTAACGTTGGAAATTTGGCGACACTTCTGAGCGAAGGCTGAGAGTGAGTGGTGCACATGAGGAGTTTGTCCGTTGAACGCTATCTAAACCAAAAGCGTCGTTTGTAATGTCGACCCTAACATCTGCAAGTCTCGTTCGTTTGTTTGCTCTTCTGTGTTGTATATCCGCAGTGTAAAGCTAACGTGCTACATAAAGATGTGCTGTGATTAGTAAAAGGTCCAAAACTTGCATAATTCACTCACCAGAGTTATCTGCCCAAAGTTTGACGTTTCAGTGCCACATGCAATTGATATCCGAAACCATAATTCAGCTGGCGCACCTCGGCCACGAGATTGGGTCAGGAGATTCCAGTTTGTCACATCTGGTAGCTAAGTATGCTAATTCAGTACGAATCGTCGTAGTTATCGGATAGAGAGTTATATGGCTAAACTGACGCCGAAAATCTTACACACATGAACAGAGAAGTAAGGAAAATAACTGCTTGGAAGAAAATTATCTGGCAATCAGAGCATTGGCTTTCAGTTATGGTAGACATAACACTTAAAATCTGTTATCTCAATTACTTTTTTTCCTTATGATGTCACAACAGTTGCAACACCTGATGGTTTATTAATTGTAGCTGCTAAGTTGACAATCTGAATTACATGGTATTTGTTCTCAATAATGAGCTAGGAATGAACTACAAATGCAGCGTTTCAGTTTTTTCATCACTGATGGCGCTTACAGAACCTGGAAGCCAAATAGACGAACAGGGTGGACAGATATTTTTTCTAATATCGTTCACACAATATCTTTTACTGGGTTAAATGGCAGTAGACTTTCAACTTTGGCTAAGCTTAAGTGGGTATTTAGCTCACATCTTGTTATACAAACCGCAACTGGTTCATAGTAGTGATGCTGTGTGTGCCATCGAAGTTTGGTCAACATTCTGAAAAAAACCCATAGCTTCTTGTCTAACCATAACAGCCCATATTGCTCATGATGGTTCATACACTTGAAGAATTTGCTACAACCCGTGGCATAGGGACCTGCTCAATCTCATACTCAGACTACTGCTCAAAAGAGTACTACGATCCTGGGCACCATGGCAGACTGCGTGCAAACACATTGCACACGGATAGGTCGGAAACAGCCTTCGTCATGAAAGTCTTGCCACACGGGTTGGAATAAGTTACTCTGAGTACGCTATCCGGACTGTATTCCGGTTAAAAAATACTTTAGAACGACTGGTAACGCATCCTAAGGATCAAACTTTTATGGGCGACCAGACAGACTGCGTTTACGAAATCAAATGCGATGACTGCAATGCCAACTACATTGGAGAGACAAGTAGACAACTGAAAGTACGTGTTGCCGAACAAGAGGCACAAAAGGTTTCCTCCTAAACATCCCTATCAACTTCAGAAGCTCGAGAAGGATTCGGCCATCGCACTACATGCATTGTTAGAGAACCGCAACGTAGGTTTTGATCAAGCTCGAGTGATTCACAAGGGTCAAACTTCCTATACGGAGCGGTGCTGTGCTGAAGCTCTCACCATTTAGACACAACACGCTTGTGTTTATCGCAATGATAGCAAACCCCTGTCTGCGGTGTGTGTGGATGGATAAACAACATCAAACACGGACGCGTCTAATCTACATCACCCCCACTAAATGGGCAAAGGATTAGACCAATCCGGTCAGATGCAGCACAAATTGGCCTAACCACGGCAAATCCCATGTGACCTCTGTTCTTCTGTCAATGTGATTTCGATTACAACACTCCTGAGGAAGGCCACCTGAGGTGGTTGAAACGTAGAGTAATACAACTTGCTCGTAACGTTGTGTTATTCCCAATCTGTTTATCAATTACTGTGATATTCGCCACAATTTCTGTTTGTGACTAGGATACTTTGCACCAGGAGTGACGTCTACGAAGTGCACCAGCCATTCATATCCCAAGGTTCCACAGTCTCAAGCTCTTGCTCTCCTCCTAGACTGTCGAGTATTCAAAACTTCGGTTGATCGCAATTAGACGCCACACGATTCCGCCCGATGAAAGACAATTTTCAGCACTATACAGTACATACTAAACGTAAATCATAGGGTGATTTTATTCAGAGTTGCAGCTAAACCGGTTAGGGCGGTTGATTCAACTTGAATTATGTGACTCACGTTGATGCTGACCAATCAAAACGTTGAAAGCTATTTATGGCCTTCCTTTTATCAGGCGCAGTTGGAGGAAAATGATCTTCGGCAGACAAGTTTCTTACGATTCAAGTGAGTTCTGCGATTATCAAAATGTCTTTATCATACCCACCAGTGTTACGCTAGTAATTTGATTTGGAGTTCTACTACCAAGGAAGCACAAAAGAGGAAAAAGGAAAAACAAGCCTAAAGTTGAGGACAGGTGGGTGGGAAGAGATGAGACTTTTTTGTGAGATTCTCAAACCTAATTTTATATAGTCAATATTCCAATGCCTACACTTTACAAGTAAACAATGGACAGTGGTGAAAATAGAGCAGAATCAAGAATGAGCCAAATCAATCGTAGTTGTCACATTCCCAATGACTTTCCGGTCGGAGTCTTTTGTGAAAATCACTACACTCGAGTTTTGATCCCATGGGGGTTCGTTAGTAGTACATATCCTTTCCACGGCCGAGACCAGAACTCCTGCTATGCTTTCATGAAGCAAATGTGTTGACCACTACTTCGCTGACTTCATGTTGGGCACGGTTGAATCAGTATGTGTGAAAGCTCTTGAGTGAAATGCTGTGACTGCCCGATCGCCTGGACAGCAGACATAGTAACTGTCCTGTTAATTCCAGTAGATGACCTCTCGTCTAATACTGTTCTCCAAGTTCGAGTCACAAAAATCGTTAACTCGTTGGGAGATCCGAAAATCACTGCATTACTCACAAACAAGTGTGGCTGGTCAACACGGTTGCTCCATAAAAGCATAGCAGAAAATCTGGTCTTAGTCGTGGAAATGATGTGTACAACTGACGAACTCTAGTGAGATCAAAACACGAGTGTAGTGTTTCTTTACAAAAGATTCCGACTGGAAAGTTTATGGTAATGTGACAGCTATGATTAATCGCAGGTATTCAATTTATAAGTATTTTTCCTGAGGGGTGTTGAGGTCGATAGGAGATCCTATATACTAAAATCGACTCTCCTTCGGTATGTGGGTAGGGCATTGAGGCATACCGAAACAACTTGGATGGCAAGACATTTTTGTGTTCGATACTCAGTAAGGAAAGTGTGGGCATGAAACGTTTAAACTGACGTAGCTGATGTTCGCGTTTCATAGTAAACTGCTGTTGCTTCATAGGGGAGTTCTATCCAGACCGCTGACGAGTCGCCTTTGTAGCTCTGAGAGATCACACACTTATGGTTTCTTCGTAAGTTACCCCAGTAATTTTGACCTTCACAAACATTCGCAATAAAATTCTCTTCAGCTCCGAAGATAGCACAATTGTTGTCCACTTCATATGTCCTTTTGTGTGGGTCCGTGCTTCAACTTCTCGTGTACTGTCGAAAAGCTGCTACATTTGCCTTTCAGTGGGTCGCAGTTTCTGTGATAACTTCAAGTGTATTGTAGTTTACGAGATATTTTCTATTGCTGTGAAAAGCGAACTAATAAAATATCAGAATTGTTCTGATGGCAATAATGGGAATGTTTTCTCCACCGCAACAGTAAAAATGGATCGAAACTTCATAAGCGGACAGGTTTCTTAACAATGATCGATCCGCCAGTGCGTGACCTTAGTGTCACCGACGCTCGAATGCTTTACTGAACACCACAGTCCGACAGGAGGCAGCGGACTTCTGCCTGAGGGGGAGGAATCAATATCTGTTAGTATGAATGTGAACGATTCTCGTGAAATGATGTCGAACTCCTGCGTAAGAAACATCTAATAATATGTCCCGAACGAAAGAAAACGGATCTTCTTTTATCAAGTTTGTAATGTAGCTGTTGCCTTCTTACTAACGCAGACTGGCAACTCTAAAATTCGGGTTTCCTTTATCAGAATTCGTTAATTCAAGTGACCGAATTTTTCAATAATTTGGAACCTAGTCGGACAAACGACAGAAACTAGTTGACTTTGAACCATTCCGTCCGAAATGTTACACTGTTCGAACACAGTAACAAAATGCCCACACTGGGAGCATTTTGGTTTAGCCAGCCAACATCGAACGATTGTTAACACAAACAGATGAAATGTGCGTGAATTTTCAAAACCGTGACCACCGCTACCTTCCGCTTAGGTTCGGCGCTTTAATCTAATCCAGTGCTATGTCTTTCGAATGTACCCATGTTTTCTCTGGATGTTTTCACATCGTGAATATCAACAGCCTGCAAATAGAAAGGTACTCATAATCTCACCTTTGTTCTGGGGAACAATGGCTTGGGCTTTCGACTGAAAACATAACGATAACTTATCATTTGGCAACCACATCCAAACGCAAACGTATAGCCAGAGCAACCAAATATCGATTTCAAATCAGCATTCCATTTACCAGCACGAAAGATGCAGAGATGACTTTAATCATTGTGGTACTGTCATCTGCCCCTACTTGTATGTCACCTATCCCCTCGTGAGCAGAGTCCTTAGAGTTTGCCTTTTCATGGAACAGCTTCATTCTGCAGATTACCTTAGTTCCTAAATTTTAAATGTCTTCGTATGAAATATTTACTAATATTTTACGGACTTCTCTTCTCCCACTAATTGTTTTCGTCGCTTGCCCCGATCCTCTATTCAAAATGAACTATAAGTCTGCGAATTCATCAGTTGCGACAATTCGAATGCAAAGCGCGTGGACTGTACCAGGAACAGTGTGAATTGATTACTAAGAAAACGGATGAACTAAACAGCGCGGTAGATGAGGTACGTCATATTGTGCCAACCCACGTATTTCTGTCTGCTTTACGCACTGATATCTGCTGGGTCAACTTGATCAATCGGTTAGTATTGGTTATTTGTAACAGACAATGTAGTGTTTCCTTTGTAAAAAGAATATACTCCGAACAAAGGTAGTGTTATTCGAACAAACAAAAATTCCCCTGGGTGCGAAGATGTTTTTAGAGAACTACTTGTTATTTACCAGTGTTGTCTTGAGGTTGACGGTCTGAGTATCAGATGACGTCAGCTTCGCAGGTTAAACAAAGGACTCCTTACACGGAATGAGTTCGGTCAATGTGCATGACTTGTGATGTTCGAATAAATAAGCTTCCAGCAACACTGCGAATTGCACAAGAACTTGCGTTTCTCGCATAGATAGAATAAAAACTCAATGTGGTTTTACAAGATATCTGTCAGGTGTGGCAAGATAACAGGCAGCTGCAGCATTTTGAAAATAACTCCGATTACAGTAGATACCTAGCAATATAACGCGAGCGACATCTGATTGCGTGGTTTGTACACAAACGAAAAGAGTTTGTCTTGTTGGAAATTCCAACCTAATTGTCTGATTGGTATTTCAAGTAGATTGTTCTTTCATGTAACAGTTTGTATAGCGAGTAACCCCATTACCATTCATCGAAGAATTATGGAATTGACTGCCAAACTCAGTCAAGCCAGCAAAAGTTCCGTCAACTGGTGCTCAAAGTAGACCTGTTTCACAACTGATGTACCAGAAATTAATGCGTGTGAATTTTGGGATTAACAGAGATTTCTGTTAATATAAATTGAACATCTATCAGTCGCATTTATCCCATGGTCATCCCAGTCACTCATTTTTAACAAAAGGCATTAGACTTGGGTTGTTATGTTGCTAGTGCTCACATATGGCGACTATCTTTACCACGGCCGAGAGTCAAATTTCGACCATGCTTTCATCAGAAAAATGCGTTCACCACTGCGTCATTGACTTCACATTAGGTATAGCAAAATCAGCGGATAGAAACGCCCACCCAAGTCCGTTTGTGATCAACATCCGGAATGCCCAAATGCCCCGAAAGGAAACACATTAACCCTTCTGTTAACTGAGATCGGTAACATTATGACTAGGATCCCATTTCACGTCGAATTGCTCTATTAGCAATAAAATACCGCTCAACACGTCCGGCTGCCTTTTTGATTTCGATTGGAAGGGGGGCTACCACATAATGATGTGGTTATAGTCCGTGTAGGTGGTACTATCAATCAGAGATTCAATAGCACAGGGTGTTGAAAATCGCTACCCTCCGGAACGACAGCAAAAATCAGTCTTCGTGGCACAAAACAAATCTCAGTTTATTGAGTTTTTACTGGTTATTTTATAAACTAGACGCATCAGTAAAATGAAGAATTACAATTGGTGCTGACGCTTTCGCTTTTCAATTGGTCGGCTCGACTCCACTTGTGGCTCGTTTGTTCCAACGCGTGACGTACTTAAACAAGTTGTTTTACTCCGGTGCTCGTTTTAACAAAATCCGATGCTGGGGCAGCGTGTCATGCTGATTGGTCCCCGCGCTGACATACTGGTCTTTTCACGTTTTCGACGGTGATTGGCCCTAGCCTTCTATGAATCAATGTTTGACTTCGTATCGATGCGTTTGTCCAAAACACTCCCTTTACACAGGGAGACTAGCCCTTTTAAGAGATGACGAAGCAAAACGTCCGTGAAAAAAGGCAGTAGATATCATAACGATATCAACGTCGATAGTTTACGAGTTGTTGATGGTTAATTTCACGTATGGGCTGATATACAGGCAGTTATTTTTTACGTGTGAGTCAACTTTTTGTAACAAGTGACTAGACAACGCTTTTATCGCTTACAGTGGTCCATTAGTGGACAGTAGCTCATCAGATCATCAATTTTGTTCACGCTTTCAGAGCTTGTAAAGTACTGCATGGCAAGTGTGCGTTTTCAACTTATTGAATCATTAGTCAACGCTACGTTTCACTGGGTCCATTTTCTCTATTGGTATGTACTCTTGAAACGTTTCATCTGCTCAGTGATCTCAGAATACTGATGTTATCTGCCGGCCGAAGGTTAAGAGGAAGTTGAGCACCAAAATAACTGTTGAAATATTTCCCAGTGAATTACTTACACTTTCTCGTTACTCAATCAACCAACCTAAATTCGAGGGCACACATTCCGGACAGATCTAAATTATTCAGTATGTCTATGGACAAAGTTGTGTGTGTCCGCCGCTCTGGTCTAAAGCAGTAAATTCTGTGTTATTAAGTTTGGGCTACTAGACCGTACAACCTGCCTCTAAAATGCTATGGTTCTGACAGCTTAGTTCGGACAAACCTCCGTGATATATTTTTTTTATCGCATTCGTACACCACCTACCCACTTCAGCTGAATTTCATGTCGCAACTTTGGGCAAACGAGCGACAGCTGAAATCCCATACCAATTTGCAGCTTAAACAAAAACTAACTAAAATGGAAGCTCAGAAACGTTCGAAGAAGGCGAAATGCAAGGAGATGTTGAACAACGATTCTTCATTGCTCCGTTCATCCATTATTCAGAGTAAGTCCATTGTCTTGTGCGTTTGTCCCAGTAACACTGTCTACATCCGTAAATCTACATTATCCACTGCGGTGGACGGTAACGGGGATTGGTTAACAACATATGCGAAACAGACCATTTGCTGTACACCTGTGTCGTGTGTACCGTTCCATTTCTTCTGTATACCACGTAAGATAGATGTAATGTGTTTAGCTGTTCACTTGTTTGGCATCGCTTAAGCTCACGGAATGAAGTAACTTTACATTAACTCTGTCAAGTCGGCTGTCTAAATCGAAGGGAGCACAAAGTACAACTCAGGGTTAGTTCGACAGTTGGTACAATTCGTCTGTGGAACGTCTCAAAGTGAAATGTAACACATACCCGGTAGTCTGTCCATGGGCACGGCCGTTGGCATGTTCATAACAGTGGGTCATTCTGGCAAACGGATTTTACCTAGCCTGAGTTGTGTATGCGTGTTTTGTTTGAAATAGTTCACCGTGATGCACGACACGAGTACTGAATTGCTGATGCGCTTCGTAATGAATGGGACCACATGAAAATCCTTCAGCAACATTATTGGATGTGGTCATCAGCAATGACTTATGCTGGGTTGAACTCGATAAACGACTTGTGTTCTAGGCTGTGTGCACTTGAATCGTTATGATTTGACTATTCGGGCCGCCGTTAGTGTTCACTGAAGGCGTTTGGTGTGAAACTCTTGAATACATATGATCACAGGCGTGATCCAAGCAGCTCAGTGCCATTATGACACCTGTTGTTATTTACTTATGTCTAGATTATCGACTCAGCCCACCTAACTGTTTGCTGCATGGTTTACAGAGCAAATGTGAGACTGTGTCCAGACAGAAAACATTCTTAGTGGTTTTGGATACTTTGAAATCACGTAGATTCGACTGACATTAGAGTTGTTTTTCAAGGTCACAATAGCTGACGGCGAAACTTCTTCGAACTAGTGAAAGAGTGGACTGATATCCTTGCCTATCTCTACTCTCAACGACTGCTAGTGATGTGACCTATATGATTGCAAAACTGATAGCAGACGAAGAAACTGCCCGTCTAAGTGGTGCATGATTCAGCCGATCAGGCATGTAGCTCTTTCTGGAAAGCTTTGGTTGCCCATTCAGTTCATTAACTGACCAACGGAACTCTCAACCAGTATGCAGAACAGAAAATTATTGCGTTCAACTCGGTGCACTTACCAGCTATCATCTGTGGAAAAATATGCCTGCCTGATACACAAATACCTCCTCGTGCCTACGTAAATTAACCTGGAAATACTACGGTAGGAAAATGACTGTGAGCAAACGCCAAGTTGTGCAAGCCAATTAATATAGTGAAGTATGGCAAATTAAAAACTCTGCGTATTAGTGGAGGAAGTGAATGCGCTATCGACGATTGCAACTTGCTAACTAAAAAAGAACAATAAATCGATTAAACATCAAAAAATCCGCATTAATCACGTTTGTGAATTGTCCCCACAAATGAAGGCAGAAAATAAACAGTTTCCGGTTGATTCTCAATTTTTCATGATTCGTCAAGATTGTTTGGCATCCTTCAGTGGAGAATTAATTGAAAGTCACTCAGTTTGCAAATGTCCAGCGGACGCTGACTTGGAATGTCACTTGGACGAATCTAGGTCTCAGGTAAACTCAAACCAGCCACAATGACGACATGCCGAAAAACCACAAGTGCTGTACTAGTTAATCTATGCAACAACACCGAGAATTCAGAGCAGTTATGTTCGCACTTATCGGTAACACAAGTTGAATGCTCAGCAGTGGCGAATGCCACCATGAACCACATGGGAATTCTTCTCCAAGCTATCGATATGCTGGATCATTCAGTGGACAATGTGGTGGACAGGCAATCGAGCCGTACTGTGGAATGTCTGAGTATCCGGTGTGACCCCGTATTAGAGCTGACAGAGTGCCTGATGCGTCCGATGAATTATACTCCTGCTGCCGCTTCAAAATCGGTTAGTATTTGACCGCTTCCAGCCTTTGCGATCACATCTCTCCACCGTTACTCATTCTTCTTGTTCGGGTAACAAGTGCCAAACAAGCTACAAGTGTAACTGTACTACAGCCCACTGCGCTTATCGACCAGATATTTGATTCAATTAGACTCCGGTTGATGATTCAATTGTAGTATGTAGATAAGCGAGATTGTTCTCAGAGGGGAGATACGTGTATGCAAGTGACGACAAAAACAGCCAGTAGATTCATCTTCAAACGCGTACACTACTACTGGAATTAGCTGACTTAATGCTGCCGAGTCGGGCTACTGTGCTGTCAGCATCAGACTGTTGTGGCGGACGTCAGATCCGTGGGCTAGATGCACCCATTGCAGTATTTTCAGTCAATCGTCATGTGTCCAAAAGCATAAATGTATGTGAAGCTATTATCCTCATGAGAATTTTTTCTCCAGTGCGACTGAAGTATTTTTGTTCCCATGATCTGAAGACAAAATACGTAGGTATGATTAAATCAATTGAACACTAAGGTTTATGAATTTTCAGGTTCAATCAGATTCTTGCTTTTTCGCAAATTACAAGTAATTAGCTAAAAATCTCGAGACGCATAATGATATATATTTTTCAAAAACTCCCGTTCTTTGTACTCAAAACTCAACGTTAATATAGATTCGAAATTATTGGATTGAATTAGTAGTCAACTGAAAAAAATTCAGATCTCTGTAGACGTTGAATCAAGCAGGACAAAACATAAAAACTATTAGTAATGTGTGGGTACAAACAAATAATTACACCTCCACTCAAATGGAAATGTAAAAACCAACTTAGAAAGGGTTCGATCTGCAACACTGAACTACGGCTATAACTCACCATATAATGCGATGTTGTGCTATTAAAGAGAGCAGACGGAAAATAACTGCCTGTGGCGAATGCCGCTTGAACTTAATAAGTGCTTCAAACATCAAGCAGAACAAGTAAGTTCATTGGCCAACAAGTTCTGACAAAATAGCACGTGAATGACACATTTAGTGAGGCAGCACACACTTGTTCATAAGGTCACGAATTACAATTTTGAAATGAGTTAGTTATTTACTTAGAAAGAATTGTTGTCTTCAGAAACCTATCTCTGGTTATTTTTGCTAATATTTAAAACATGCTTGCAGAAGGTTCTTAAAAAAATCTGGAATGCAACTACCCTGATACTTTGTGTTTTGAAAACAGTTATTTCCTAGGATACATTTGAAGTAGAGGTGAAAAACAACAGACTACACGACTTATTGCCTAGCAAATTTTGTTTCTTCTAACCTCTATTTTCATGTTTTATCGTGCTAAATTCTGCAACATTTTGCTTTCCCGTTTTGAACCCTATCTGTCAAGTGGGTCCTGTGAACGTTTGATTAGAAAACGGTCGCTTTTGCTAAATCCACAAGAGTGTGTCGCTGTAAAGGCATACAGTGAACGAATTCGCCAACACTGACAGATGAACGATCATTTTCGGTGGATTCAAAAGTCCTTGCGATATTACGAGATACCGTATCTCACCTCATTTTTACCAGTCCTAGTTCATATTCATTGACATTTTAAAAACCAGGAAAAATGTTGGCTGGTTTGTATATTGATTTTACTAACAACGGAATTACCCAGCCAGGGTGTCGGTTAAACTGACCCTCGCTTGTTACAACTGGTCATTAACACAATGATTGGTTGAATGAAGATGATTGGAATGAGAATTATGTGCTGTAGAAATGATCCACGGACTCTAATTTTAACAAAACCTTGATTTGTCTACAATAAAGGCATCGAACATGACTGTAAAAAGGAACTGGTGTCAAACAATCTCAAAGTCTGTTAAACATGCCTAACCTGAGAAATTCACTTTTTAACATCACGGCGAACGAGCACACGATTTACTTTTGGCAACGTATTATGCTCAATTCATATAGCCTATCGTACACCTTATGTCACAGTACTTGTTAATTTCATGCGCGTACTGGTGTATAAACATAAACCAAAGTACGTTATCAAGGGGTGCACTAGCTCCTTGCCTCTGAGATTGTTATTTTGCGGAACGACCGAGCGAATGCAATTCAGCTGTAACGATCCCTACGACTCACTAATACTGTACGCGCTATGGTAACCCCGAAGATCTGATATCCAAGCCGACTATAAAGGAAAAAGCAGTGGTCTTTAGAAAGAGAGCGTTTACCGTCTCAGTAAAAAGACAAATCACATGCGGAGCTCTTGTGCATTTATAAAATATCAAGCCACCTTGTGAATAGTGTTCAATGAAACGAACGAAA
This sequence comes from Paragonimus westermani, assembly GCA_008508345.1. Taxonomy (NCBI): domain Eukaryota; kingdom Metazoa; phylum Platyhelminthes; class Trematoda; order Plagiorchiida; family Troglotrematidae; genus Paragonimus; species Paragonimus westermani. Next base: position 108,723 of record QNGE01002150.1, read on the forward strand.
AGCATTCCAGGTCATAAGCCAGGGAACCAGCGTCCAGTATGTTAATCGGCGCAAGAAGTGAAAAAGCTGGTGCAATAATGCCGTGAAAAAGAGAAATTCAAATTTACGAAAGTAATAAATGTTCATTACAGGTTAATTGGAGAGTTTTGGGTGGGGGATTGGCATTTGACATTCTAAACAGAGATTCCACTGAGTGTATATCGTTAATATATTTTTGTCATTCATCTATTCTCCTCGACAGGTGTTCTTCCGAATAAAGGACCATCACTAACATACACACTTTTTAACGCACTGTGTACGGAAATTCGCCGCTTACAAACCCGCTCTGCAAGTTTGATTGATGCATTGGATTCCCTGAGTTCGAACAACTGTGACGAGGATAAAAAGAACAGTATTCGAACTCTAGTATACAGAACGAAAAATTTGAAAAGGTAGGCTAAGGTTTTCGATTCGACTGCAGACCGACTAAGACACCCACTGCTTATCGTCATTTTCAAAGATGGTTTGCTGTTTGAGAAAATTAACTTCCCATAATTTCATTGTTGCTGGATGTTTAATCATAAGTCTGCACCATACTTTTGGTTTCATTTGTGTGTCACATTAGCAGAAGTTGATATTCTGTAACTTGGTCTCGTGACCATCACAATACTAACATGTTTAATTGCTTGCCAATTCATGTGTCTTGAGCCAAGAAAGCAGGTGGCGCAAGGGCCGCACATCCCAATATTCAACATGGGTAGTAAATACTTCGAAAACACCTTGAACACAAAAGGTTACTCATACACAACAGTAATCCTGGACGTCACACTTGCTAATGACAAGTTTATATGCGGAAAACGCCATTTCGTACTCAGCGGCACTCCAGTGTTGTTTCTTGTATTATCCCGTTGGTTATTTCAATATTTCAATACGCATCTCCATCTAGCTACACAAGAATAATGTAGCGGGAATTTTCATCGTTACTACACACTCATTATGATCATCTTCTTCGTCTAATAACTGAAAAGGACGGCAACTACCAAAAAGTAATGCATGAGGTCTCATATTACTCTGAGTTGAAAACCACTGGCGTTGGGAATGACCTTCTCATTATGCTAAAATATTTGTTTGGCTGTATTCAAAATAAAACACCAGGCTCACCTTTCGCTCGTGCCAAGTCATAACAGGAATCCATAAGTTTCTCCGAATTTAACCTTGAACCTAGATTTTTGTGTTTCTGGGACAAACGATTTAGCCGCTACTGAGAAGGCTGTTTGGAGCAGAATGTCAGACTACACTAAATTTCTCTTGGGTTTTATTTGCTCCGGAAAACTGCTTGTGTAGCTGTGAAGAATTCTGTGTGATTCGGTTGAAGTTTGTCTAAAGTGAGAACAAACTACTTGCCATATTTCAGTCGCTTTGGTTTACTCATTCCACGTGTAAGAACTGGGTAAAATCTAATGCTCAAAAATGTTGAATGGCTTTGATTTATCCTTAATTGGCTGTGAAAGCTATTAGCTTTCTAAATGCTTTTGCATTCAACGCACTTGACAGCATATCTTGATTAGATAAGCTGTCAAGGAAGCAAATCGTCCTTGATAGACTCGGCCGTATGTAAGAGGTTGTCTTAGATCACGGTAATCCTGTTAACATTCTGTGTAAGGGGACATAAATATGTTGTAGCCTGGATTATGAACTCAAACCTGTCGGTTCACTTCAATAGGACAGCATACTCAATGGAAGAGGTTAAGGATTATAAACACATTTTTGGAATAGGATTCATATAGAATGTTGTGTTTAGGATCAGCATATCTAGAAACTGATTAAAGTTTCTTTATTTATCTCGCTTGTGATTTCCTTGCAAAACTAAGCCTTAAATGTGGAGTGACCTCGACAACGCTGGCAACAGGACTGACCCACTTGGCTACTCACGTTATAAAATAACACTAGAATTTGTGTAACACTAGGGGAGATTAGCGTGGGCGTACGAAAACTAGTTATTGGAAAGAATCTGTGAGGCAACGTACTGGCTGACTGCACGCAGTTCAGATTGGTAGATTTATTCCACAGTGAACTGAGCAAAACAGTGTTAGATAACTTGAACACAGCAGCTACTATATTCCGGCCTCTAGCAATGACACTTCCAAATCTGGGAAACGTTTTAAAGTGAACATGTTGCTCAACGAGAGGTGGAGATTCTCAATAAGCCTAACGCTTACTATACACCAGATCAAGAAAGACACCCCATATCGCACATCATGCAGGAAACACCACCTAAGCTCTTACCCAATCGGTGGCCAAAACCGCTCTGAACTTCTTGTCGGGTTAGCAGGTCCGGATCACTACACAAGCACTGACTAACTCACTTCACAGGCTATCACACTCCGTGCCTCTGTGATTAGTCCGTTTTAATAAACAGAACACTTCCAACCAACCACGGGGTATTGGCTGAGTCGGAGTAACCATGACACCAAAACCCATAAATTTTGAGGATGACGACGGTGTAACCTTCAGCCCAGTAGAGATTCAGCATCATCAGGCACATTTTGCGAACAGTTACGTACACTGGGAACCCCATGTTGACCTAGTGTGTATGTACGCTTTCACCGGATAGGTAGAGAAAAGCATGGATGAGTTGGGCGTTAAAACGCTATGCAAAAAGACAGCTTTATTTGGCACCGTACATCCAAGAAAGATGGTTAGACTTTCTTTGGCTGTCGTTTTGTGTGTAGTTAACAAGTAGTTGTGTATGCTGAACCTACTTTACATGCTCACGAATACGCCTGAACGTGCAGCCATGATTCACTAGTCCGGCCCTGTTGGAGATCAGCAGTTCGATTATATTATGGGTTGTTAATATTAGCTTGATAGTAACTTCAGAGAAGTATAGATGGCCGATACTATACACTCCTTATCCCCTGTTTTCTAATCACTATGGAAATTTTGAAGAAAAAACTGTTGGCTTGTTCTATGGTTGCAAAAACAGTAGACGTTATAGTTAGAACAACCGCGAATCAGGCTACCGGCTCCTTTTGCATTCAAAGCCTACATCCATTATGAACCACGGACTCTAGTTTCGTCAACATAACAGTGTCACGACAACCACCATTAACAAACATGACAGCGTGCGTCAGAGAAACGCTACAGGTGCGTCCGCACTGTTGCGGCTTGTGCACAAATGCGAAAAATTGTACATACCACTCACCTGGAAAGCATCACTTATCTAGCGGCTACAGTGGTTTTCGTAGTTGTGGGGTAATGACCCCCAAGGAGCGTAGAAAAAAATTATTTCGGAGCGTGTGTAGAAAACTTTCATTCCAAAAATTGCCTCTGAACAAATCGAGACAATAGCCACACAAGCGAGGCTAGCGAAGAGTGTATTTTTGACCGATATATTATGTGTAACGACCGAAATAGTGATGAATCCATCGGGTTGTTTAACGCGTAGTATTACAATCCTCATCCCGTAACTTCTGTCAAGTTCATTGTACGGTTTGAAGCAATGCAGTCTGTTAATGGTAAAACGAAGGACTGTTGTGAGATCCAGCACGAAAACGGATGAACTGACGTTTATCAAAAACTGATAAGCCAAGCCTTAAATCGGCACTATCTGGCTATGAGCGCAACCCTCAAGACAATCATATCAGCAAAACACTAATACTGATAGTATGCCGACATTTTGCGCACGACGTGAATAGAAGCAGCAAGAAAGTCTTGTGTTAAATGGCTCAACGAAACCAGGTCACTATCAAACACAAGTTAGCGAATGTTCCTTTTGCGCCAATGCCGATCAACCAACGCTCGTTATCCACACGTGTTACAATATTACGCAATGTCTACCACGACAAACAGCAATCTGAGTAAAAGTTTATCAAAGGGCGTTAGTTTTTTTATTTGGAAAAGGAGTGAAAACTGCTAACTTTCTTTGAGCTGTAGCTTAATCCGAGTGACACCCTGCTGTCCACTAAAAGACTGTTTATCAATCAGTTTATACTTATCGTTTGAGAAGACGTTCAACAATGACAGGCTAACATCCATTCACTTCAAATCTCATTCAACTTGTTAACTTGATAGCACCGTTTCAGTGTGCGCCATCTACTGGTCTGTCTATTCTTACTGTACATATATTTGCAGAAATGTTTGCAAAATATGTCACTTAGTATTTGCAACAACAGCATAGCTCCATTCCTGCGGTCAGTTGGCAATATTCCCTGATTCAAAATAGGTAAGAACTTGGCATCTTCTACCAGGAAGGATTTGCTGAAAGGGATTGATATTGGATTCCGCTGACGCCAACTCTTAAACACAAGGGAATTCAGTAGAAAACAAACTGATTCGAAACACACCTGGCATGTGAGCATTTCCTTCAAAACGCCAGCAAACCGTTACTGTAAACGTAAACATCAACGATACTCTTTTGCCTCATGTGAATGTAGTAAACGTGCAGATATATGTGTCTCTGCTCCAACATTGGAACAGCGGTGATTGCAACACGCCAAATAACTCCGGCTTGACCATTTTAAGACATTTAAGCAGGTGACCGTTTCAAACTGTGCAAAAATCGAGGCTACATTTTAGAACCTGCGTACGTTGGGTTTTTGTTTACTCTAGTGATTGAATTTCTAACAGAAGTGTTCAACGGGAATTGAGGGATGTCAATATGGCTAAGACGCTACAGGTCGCCATCTGCACAATACTTTGAAGAAAGCTAACCTCAGAAGAGTAATCTAAAATCGCATTCACGCAATGGTGTGAATATAACTACTTTCTCTCAGGTACTCGTCAGAGAAGACGTTCCCCGATTCCAGTTGCTAAGCTTTTGAAGAGATTCACAAAACTGACACATGAATGTGAATCAAAATCTCCGGTGTGATTGAAAAAGTCACATGCAGCAGATTGCCCACAATTGGATCATATTCCCACTTCAACGAGTCATAACTTCAAGCCGATCAATAGGGACACAACAAAACAGCGCGTGAAAATATTTACAGCTGGTTATCTACGCTTCAATTTAAAGCGGCTCTCCTGATCGTTTCGTTAACCGGATAGGTATTTTCTTGTTTACAACCGTGACTCATTGACCTTGTCCACCAGCAGCTCAGATAAATTCTACTGATCTATGGTCAATAATTGAACTTTGGAAATTCTAAGCTAATTCCCACTCGGCTGACGCTTTAGAAGGCCAGTGTTGACTGCCGAAAAGAGCAGACTTAATTGCACAGTATGCTGAATTCCTTAATGTCTCTGGCCCATGAAGCCTGGGAGGGGACAGAGCACACACGAAATCCGATCAGACTGTGAAGTATAGCCATCTGAATGTCTACAAGTTAGACACTCTTTTAAGGAATATCTCAGTATGGAAGTTATAAGGTTGTACTTTAATATTATAATGTCACTGATGTAAACTGTACCTAAAGAGAATTCTATCCATGCTGAAAGATTGTATGATGATGATGCAACCGTGCATGGCATTGCATTGTTCACACGGATACAAATTTCTTGACGATGTTTTTGTTACTAATGAGTAGTTTGGCAGATTTGAAGATTTAGATGAGACCAAATTGTGAAAAATCCGCGCTTCGGCCGGATTCGAATCGGCAACAAATACAACATACCTAAACGCGGCAAGTGCTACAATTCCACGCCAGAAGCTCGGAAGTTTCACATGTGGACATGGCTACCCGCCCGTCCCACTGTCTCATAGAATGCACCAAATAAACCAAGGCATCGACAACCCCATTAAGACTTTCTGAACAACTCAGTGTGGAATCCACCAATGCCACTGTTGAGCATGTCCTCAACAAATGACAGACTGGTCTTGGCTGCATTCAACCGGATCAATGGAGGACACTCACGTTAACCAGCATGATGGGAACGGGATTCGGCGTTCACGCCAGCAGTTCATCCGCTTGTAATAATTAAAGTGATCACTAGATCTCTCTCGAAAGCCTGCCATATCTTATGTTGACAGAGTTTGTGGAAAAAATATTAAACTTCACTAAAGGTACCCTTAAGTTTCTTATGCTAAAGTAAAACAATGTACGTGCTTTTTTGGAAACGAGGCTATGGTTGCCAGAAACCGCAAGCAAAAATTTATGAAATATTCACAGAACTACTCTGGTCTATAACCAGTGTTTATCTTACAGATGTTTTTTTATTACTGTAACTAATCCGGTGGACTGATAACCTTTATAATTTCTTTTCTCTAGTTATACAAAAATCATGCCATATTTCCGTCGAGAGCGCGAAAACCAATCTGATTTTGGACAATACGACCACCTTTCTGGCATTGAGGACCACGCCAATGGAGTCTTATCCCCGTCTGATTCAACCGCACTGCGTGTTAGCGATAGACGAAACAGCATGTCACAACTAGCACGATCGCATACACGCCCAAATAATCCACCATTCGGAACTCATCTTCGTGTGCGACCATTGTCATTTTATGGTCGAAGATCCTGTGATCCGGTCTTGGAAAGCACCATTCCTGAAGAGCAGGAACCGTCACCATGACTAAACAGAAGGATTTATTCGCCTATTCAAAGCGTTCTTACTTTCTGGAGGACTGTGTACTTATTTAACTCATTCGGGTTGGAGCTTTAATTTTTTCTACTGCCCTCTATTTTACTCTTTCATATCATGTAGTTATGAAATCTTTCCCGGAATTTTGTTTGAACATATGGTGGTATCGTCAAATAAGTCATCCCCATTCTTATTGTTCGTGGAAAGGTCAGGAAAAAACACTCCACATTGAACAAATGCATTTATTTGGAGAACGCACGGTTGTGGCATGGCTGTGTTAGAGTAAGAATCGGTATTAGAGTTTACGACACGGTTACTGATTACTCTTGTTGTCCGTCTCACACTGATCAACTTCAGTTGGTAACGAGCTCGCTTTACGTTTTTGCTACGTAGTAATCCATCCTTAGGTTCAAGCCGTCCATTCAGCGTACGCTTAACCATAATCGGACGATTGACCTGGTGGCTGCAAATTAATGTACCCGTTTGCTGCTGCTAATCCGGAAAGTGATCGATTATTACACCGACAATTCGAGTTTGGATTTCTCCATCGTCGTGCAGTATTCTCTCAGCTTGTCCACCAAACTTGAGTGCAACGCTACGAATGTTAGTAAAACTTACTTTAAAGGATGGCTGTATCAGATCAATGACCCCAACCTTCACTTGTGAAATTCTGCGCTCAGAGCCGCCAGATAGGATCAATAGGGTTGTTTCTGTATTTCCGACCTATAAGGCTAGATAACGTAAGCATTATCGACGAACTCACACGTGTCCTAGTTCCGTTTTGTCCAGTAAATCAGACAACACTTACTCATTAAACGTATGATAGAGACTGTGCATTTCCAACTACCCGAACACAAGTTAAAAAGTACAGACATGCAAATTTATGCTGACCAAATGAACCACGCTAATAGAGTAAAATTAGCACTTTGCACAAGCAGGCGGTAGGCGTTATCAGTAATTGAATACGTGCAAAGAGAACGATGATCATATTCACATCTGTATGTACGCGTGTGTCCTCATGTTAAATATGGGTTAATTGGATCTACATCTCCATTTAACCTGCCGGAGGACATTAGAAGGGGCGAGTGTGGTGGATTGCCAGGTCGGGGGTGCGAGTTTTCGAACGCTCGGCCGAATGCCTCAACGTGGGGGGGGGGTACGTTCGAAAACCTGCCGCGATCGGATCAAGGACAACGTGCGCGACCGGATGAGTCATCGCTCGACTAGATCGGACCAACGGGCGAGGCAGGGCAGGCGAAATACGACAGACGGCCAGATCGGAGGCGTGGTTTTTCCAACATTCAGAGGAACATCTCGACACGATGTTGGAATACGGTCAAGGCCAACACTGGGTGGATGGCGGACAGCACGAGCAGCCGGACGAGCCATCGCGCAACGGAATCGGACAAACGGACGAGGAATGGCAAGCGAAAAACCCTCCGATAGAAGGCATCGGTCACGCACGTAAACCGGTTAGAAGTGCACACGACGTGTGAACGGAAACCGGGGGGTGCTGCGGGTTGGAATTACGACTCATAAACGAGAGAGCGCGCGTGGCATGTGACTAGCGATTTGGACAACAAAGATTGTGCTTTGTTGAACGCCTTCTCGCTACATTATGACCGGTGTTGGTTCAAGTGAAAATATTGTAGCTCATGGAATGCAGCATACTGAGTGACAGAACAAGAAATGTGGGAATCATCTGGAAAGTGGAATTTGGATTATTTACCGCTGATTTCATCGCAAGCAGTTGAAGAGAAAAAAATTTTGGATTAATAACCCAACATAGACGAGACCGATTCAACAGTATAAAGTGGCATCGCTATTGTCCATGTATTGGTTGCTACCAGGTCAAGTGAAAAGATCGATTTGGATTCTATTTACTGGGTTCTTGAAGGCTCAAACTCCAGGAACTTACCTTTAAAACATATGTTCAGAACATTATCTGGCTGGAATAAACAGTTGGTATAAAATACTACGCCTCGAACAACTGGAACGGTCTTGTTATGGCATTCAAATCATCTCACAATAGTACATGCTTGTCCCGGCCCATTAGACACATTCGGACTAAACTTGGTAGAAAGAATTACAAAACACTAGCACATATGAATCTGATGTTTCCAGACGTCTAGCAGAGAAGTCAACAAGAATTTGTTGCGCAACTTATCGGTTGCATACAACGAGCCGTTGGTTTGGCATTGTTCACCAAATGTGGACCACCTCAGTATTATCATATATGCGAATAATGTTGTAGACGTTTTCGAGCAAACTCACATTAGTTTCGTTTTCAATTTGTTGTCCAGTTCTACGTAGTTCTTGAGATGTGATGTTCATTTAAGTGATATGTAGCAGAGTTTATAAGGTTTACGGTTCAGATGATTAGTCAACCGATTGTCGATATTTGCAAAAGGTCACTAAGACTAAAGTCAAGTATTTCCTGCCCTATCTGATGTTATCGAAATGAATCAAGAGAACAGCAACACAGCAACGTTTGAAAGATTGATATATTTTCCTTTTTGACTCTTTCGTTACCGCCAATAATCTTTGTCAAAGCACACTTTCAACTAAGTGCTTCGGTAAAAGTTACTCGCAGCAACGAAGACATTACCGAGACTTTTCAGGATGACAGATAAATGGTGATTGTATGTTCTCTGTCAGAGGAGTGATACTGATTGCCTTCGTGTGTATCTGATCCACACAAACCGTCCCGTCTATTTTTGACACAATTATTGAACTCTGAAGAACGAACTATTAAAGCTACTGTCTCAGATATGGTCAGTCCAAGTAGGTGCCTGAATTTCAAACCGCAGTCAGCTAGAAGTTTCACTAGTCCCACTAGAATGAAAATTCCCAAAAACAAGCCACAGCAGTTTTAGTCCAAACGCACCTTATTTCATTTATAATTTATGGACGATCCAGTTGTGAAGAATACGGACTTCTGTTTGGTTTTAACCAGTGACAGAACTAAAACGCTCAGAAACGGCAATTGCTCTACGAGTTACCCTACGAGTTGCCCTACGAAACTACTGTACTCGTCACCACTATTCGTGTATGTAAAAGAGACGCTCAAATTTAATTCAATCATATTTAAGCCTGAAGCTCGCTAATGTAGATTTGCAATCAAAGGAACGGCACAGCCACCTCGCATTCTCTGATTTGTGTCACAGTTCGATACGAGCAAGATCCAGTTGAATCATTAAGTATAGTCATTGGGGAAGTGCCGCCAAGTGAGACCGGGGAGCTTAAAACAATTCTCACTCTACAGGCCAACTTCTTCACAAGAGACTCACCAGACTTAGACAGAAATGAATTGAAACTTGCATTGGCAATTACGCCTCACAAAGGAAAATCGTGATGGCAAAAGTACTCACGTCTATCTAAAGAGACGTGGCACACATGGCTTTGTAGGGTTTCGAGGCCTTACATGAGAAAAAATGCAGTGTCTAACCTATGTTAAGGATTATTAATGTTTGGCACAGTTATACATGTTTTACTACACAGCGTTTGAGTAAGTTTTGCAGACTTCTGTAAACTTTTTGTCGGGTCTCACCTCACCCATTTATGCTGGACACAGCATCAATACTTGCAGAAAGATATGCGGACCTTTGCAGAGAAGTGCCTAATCTCCCCGGTCACCTCAGTAAAAAAGACAACTTAGAATCTTATTGTCTCTAAGAAGGACATACTTCTTATAGTTGAGTTAGATGCATGACCGACCCTCCTACCACCGGAGCAACAAATACTGCTGTTCAAACATTAGACGTTGAAAGAATGCAGAAAGACGAAACGAGGTAAGTACAGTCGGATAAGTACACCATATCTTCAACTGAAGTAGATCTGAAAACTGCTGAATTGTCGACTCAGACAGTTATCCAGTATTAGTTTGGGGCAGTAACAAAAATCTTATCAAGTAAAGCCAAGTTGACGATACAAATGACTGATAGGAAGACGAATGAAGTGTTACAGTCAGTAAACTGAAAGCTAATAACTGGTCAGCATGGTATTCCTGGCTGACGGAAAGTTTTCCGTAAGATTTATGAATAGTCTGATTAGCTAACAATCGTGGACTCGAAAAAAGATTCAAACTTCTGAGACATCCCTACAAATCCAATTGTCAGTGAAAAAGGTAGTAAGTTGATAGTCAACAAACTAACCACATTTTTAAGGCGGAGTCAACTATTCCGTAGATCTTGGCAGACTAAAGGCCGATGGCATTCAGTCCCTCAGTCTACACTTTCAGAGATTTCTCAGTGAAACGAACAAGACCGTCATAGTCCATAACAGATGGGTAGCGCTGGTGTCAACACGGTGAAGTGCCAGGAAAAAATGATGCTTTGTAGGCACAGAGAGAAAGCAACGTGTTCATTACATCACCCCGGGTATCGGTCTCGAAGTTATCTACTTCCCACAGAAAGTCCAGTGGACACAATGAGCCCGCTTTATACTGACAAACAGACAGCGAAGCAGTTGTGGAAAGCCGAGGGGTAGTGTGCGTCTTTAGGGCAAACTTAACGGGCTTGCGAAAGTTGTAAGCCTGGCCCAAACGTTGAAAACACAAAGTATGTGATATATTATTCAGTTAGATGCGCAAATCTGATGTGGAAGAGAACTGAACATATAGCTGGCCTATGAAATATGTGTCGTCACACAGCCTCCTGGTAAGACTTTCAGCAGAGGTAACCCCTTTGAAGGGTAAGGAAGTATAAACAAAATTTTGGTCTGAATGTTGTGGTTTATTTACCTTCGTATATATTAGCAAATTCCTACAAATAAACTGTCACAAATAATCATTTCCAGTGAGTTTACTGAACAGAAACTTCCCCTTCTTCTTTGGTACCGATTAAGCGTATTTTCTTAGTTCTGCCTACCAAACATCAGACTGGAGTTCGCTTTTGTCTCAGTGTTACAAAATTATTGAAGTTCGTATATCGTCCCGTCCAAGTTGTCTTGTGATACACTTTCTGTTGTATTGCGCCAACCTCTCGACAATGCATGATCATGTCTAGAAACAAGATGTCTGAGGGTGATTCAAGTCTAACAACAAACTGAGTACCCCTATGAACAACAGTGAGACACGACAATATCTCACTCGTACCATTCGATCCATCTGCCATACAGGTTACATTTTCCACTCAACACTTATAGAGAGCGGTTAATTTAATTTGGTCAGCTAACGAACTACTCTTTAGATGTACCATAAATGTATCAGCCAGTAATGGGCCTAGTGGCGACCCCAATTGCTACTCCGTATTTTTGACGGTATAAATTACTAAAGGAATTGAAGCGAACGTCGTATGCGCAGCGATATTGTGGCTGGTTTAGTTTCTCTACTGGCATTTTTAGTATATTGTCCAACAAACTGAGTGGCATATTGGTGAAGAATAAATTGACAACAGTTGAGAATGGACGTTTGCCTCCTACGTTCAGCTGCTTTTAAGTTTCACCACTTCCAACAGAAACAGTTTTCCTTTTCCCGTGGGTTTCTAGCAGTTGATTCTCGTGTCACATACTGACAGCAAAATTGAGTTAATGTTACCTGAGCATCTGACCATGGATGGTTGAATAGTACTTCACTGGCGGTAAAGGCTATCAACTTCTTAGATCAATAGAATTTAAGTTCCACTAAAAGCCCTCCAGGTGCAACTTTATCTGAGAATAAAAAGGTTAAATTGTATATATGCCGCTAAGGATTTCTGGGAATTTCGGCCTTACACTTGATCAGGTTGAGTTGCTTCAGCAGTTTGATTAATTTTTTTCTCCATCTGAGCGTTAACACTGTTAATACCCTCCCAGTTGCGGTCCATTTGTAGTCCAAATCACATATTCTGTTCATCCATGAGCTTGACGGTGAACTGAAATCCTCTTAAAATTGACGCAGTATTTTTTTGACATTCTAAGTTCTAGGTGCACTGAATCAGTAACTCTCACCTGCCACTTGCGTACTTAACTCAATACGTTAAATGGGTTCTTTCAATATGGTGGACTCTTCAGTTAGTTTCAGTAAATTGACTATGTCTGAGTTAGTCACGAGTAGGAACAGACAGCTGATAGTTTTTGTCACACCATGATTGATGGAAATTGCCTCATTTGGATAACCACTACCAAATCATTCTGATCCACATCAGTAAATTATTATTAAATGATTATTGTGTTCAACTGCCGTGCAACTAGACCAAAACAGAAGTAGTTTCGAAATTATAGGTCGCGAAATGAGAGGACATTGTTCATACAACCCCTAGGTCTAAGGCAAAAGTATCAACTAGCTATTACTGTACAAGCAAAAATTCCAGATGGTTGTTGAGAACAAAACAGCATTTGTTAGAGAAATTTCACATTAATTTCATTTCCGCACCTCACGGTGGACAACTCTGTCAATTGTAGCAACTACTAATGTGTTTATTTTCTTTCTTCCTTGGTACCACAGAACTCAAAGCCTACTAAGAGAACCTAGTTCACAGTGGTTGATTTCTTGGCAACTGTTATTAATTGCCCCTCCCATACCATTAGTTGTTCGCTTTTGACTACGTGAGGGCGTATTACTACATCAATGAAGTTTTCTGAGTGTGGTTGACAATTAGTTAGTGATACGAGTTCAATATAACTCAAACAGCTAAGTATATGGAAGGTGAAACGTTGAACAACTGGACTACTTCGATTCTCGTCACTAGAAGTACGCTTCCCACCCTCAGATGTGCAACAATAAGGTAACTATATTTGTCCTTCGCTTTACAAATCTGCTGGTTATTGTCCACAGGGATGTCATCTAATCACAACAGATTGTTTGGGTTAGCGAAAGCTAAGAAAAATCTCAATCTCATGTCCTCCAACACCGTTCTTGCTAGTGTAGCTTCACAGTTAAAGTACTCCATCAGCAACCCTCAGATTGTTTTTATCCAGGCTTGAGCCTACATATTCGTGGCTGACTTGAGGCGTTTCGCACTTTGAAGCTTTGCAACGTACTCCGAACTGCGTGCAAGATCGTGAAATACTGTTCACTCAAGTGATTGAAAACTGTCAAACAGTGACATTTAGTGGTCGGCATAACCAAGAACATCAAAAATCTACCAACTGGAAGGTTATCAAAGGTGTTCTATAAATTCCGTAGGCAGTCCTTCATTATTACACTTGCACCGATATTGTCGAAAGTAGACAGCATTGAATTACAAAGTACTACTTTATGGAAGTTAGAAAGAAGAAATGATTGATAAAACTGTTACTTCTAAATCGGTAATGTACTGTCAACATCTAATCAACAGAAGGCCAGATCATAAACTAAACGTTTGACTATATTTACAAAAGAGCCTTTCTGCGAACTTCATTTTCTCAGCAGGTATAGGACTGAAACAAACACAGTTTGTTCACATCCTTAGACAGCACATCTTGGTGTGTAAGCCACCATCTATAGGTCACAGAGCTGATTGTATAGAGTGCCTTTTAGCTGCGAAGATGACGGGTGAGCTAGTCAGCAACTCGGAGCCCGTGGCTACCACTCCTCTCCCGACAAGCCTCTGATTGGAAACGCAAAATGGGTTTACGGGTAACAAAGTTGAATGACAGGCTGTACTTTGTTCCTTACCAACGCTGTACAAGAACAGAGACAACTAATTAAGCGAGACAGCAGTGTCTGTATGGAGCCTGGAATGTGGATGTCGATCTAAACCCACTTAAAACCCTATTGTCTATTTCCATGGCGTGCCATGTTGACGTTACATGCTTCGATTCGGAGATGAATTCAGGGGTAAATCACTTCCATAATGCTTCATTCTGTTTTCAGACTAGGTGTGTTTCCATGACTATATGACAGTCACGCACCAACATCAATCAGGGGTGGACTGCTGTCTCTGATAATACGGATGAGAAACAATGAAAATTTTGCATAGGTGACAGTCCGCTAAATAACCAGTCGTGCATCTAACGAAGCTGCACTATCCGTGTTGTGTATTGTGTCACACCTGAGCCAAATGACCGCCAGCTTTTGCTAGTAATACTATTCCACATAGCCCATCACGTACAACAGGACAGCTTGGTCACATCCTGCCAACTTGATTATGCAGCACGGTCATTAGGTTTGAAAGCGTTCATTGTACCAATGCGTGTAACTATCAAAACTTCTATTCACGTGATTGTATAATCGTAGACAAAAATGACAGTGTAGTATGCAGAACCCAAAAAGATGTAAAGATTAGACAATCACATTTCAGGTAAACTGCGTTGTTCTCGTCCAGGCGTGTTGCACACTTTTCGAGTTGGTAAACACTATATCAAAAGCAATTAAGCAATCTTGTAATTTTATGGCCCTCCCGGTATACACCGTTCACGTGACTCTTGGTGATTCATATAACTTATTTAATCAAATTTTTTACTCATGTCTTCGAGTGACCTTCATCCCTTTATCCGATTCGTCACACTTCTTTAAGATAGGATACGACAGCTGGAAAACACCAGAATAAATGAAGCTCGAATGGAATATATGGGGCGCTGTGGTCAATCACGAGTCTACTTCAGAAAGCTAGATGGGTGTCATGAGCATCCTAGCAGTACACGACTGTAGTTCAGACTAGGTATAAGATACTATCTGGTAAACGGGGAGGAATAAAGTGGTCTTTCCAAAAAGTAGAGTAAATGTGCGATTCTAGAATGACTTGTCAAAAAAACATTGTTCTTAAACGTAGAACTGTTGACACGTTCAAAACAGAAGGAATTACTGGTGAGAAACGGTAAATAAACGAACCAGCGTCATTTACAAAATTGACCTTAACAGCGTGGAGTTTCTTTGTTGAGTCCAAGGACGTGGTTATTCTGCTAGTGTAAGTTTGTATAAGTTTAGCAGGTTCGAACGACGGTTATACCGTTTATGTGATATGCGTTCTTCGAATCAACACTGACCGAGCATTGCAAACCTACGTGTCCATTTACCTTGTATAAGGATCCGTTAACTAGCGTTTTAGACCATGTGACTCTTCCTTATTCGTATAACGGACGTCAGCTGAACAGAAACGACATGCAACTATTCCGCTAGCCCTATTGTAGGATTGACTTTTTACACACAACTGACAAAAAGGTGCATAAAACGATGACATTACATTTCATATTTACAAGCACAATTTCCAATTGGTTAGCCTTTTTATCTTGAATTTGATGGGCTTGTACGAAAATCATACGGATACTGGATAAGTTCCGGTTGAAGTTCACGAGGGAGTATGATGATTGGGTGTTACGCATGCGCAAGTGATAAGTCATCGGACATTTCTGGATCCATTCAATACATGTCTGGTGGACAAAACGCTTTCACGTTGAAGTACGGATATTGCATGTCAAGTCGTGCAATGCATCGTTTCAACGTCACCATGGTACGCGCGGATATGGTAACCGGAAGAACGCGAAGGCCTTTGTAGAAGACTGGCTTATAACCAGGTGGCGGTTTGTGGAGGCAAACAGTACACTGGCTGGCCCGAGCAATTGCCTCAACACGACGATCATAGAATGGTCTTTGATAAGCTTCGGTATCGACGATATAGAAGGTATATTCGACACGTGACAAGCACTGCGGCTTCTCAATCAGAACTTTCTTCTCAGAGTTTTGAGATTTCGACCCGGGGCGTCTTAATCGTGCCGGTGACTCGACAAGGGAATCTGCTGGAGGGACGGAGAGCCATTTGTCAGCAGTTGAGGGACGTGGAAGTGAACCTGTTCGTGGGGATGGACTACGTTTTTGTATTAAAGAGCTAGGAGATTGATTATCTTTAGTATAATAGGCAAGTGATCCGCCTGAAGTTCTTCCGCTCGTCCTTCGAGGAATATAGTCATTCCCGAACGTGGAGACTTGTACTTTGGATATTCGTGCTTTGGGGGGAGACATGGGCGGTTTCTCTGCTAAATGAAGTGTTTCGGTACAATTTGCAGATTTGCTGTTGGTTCTCAAAAGTTTTGGGCTTGGTGAAGAGTGTACATCGCCAGCATGAAGCTTTTTTGAAGGCGCGAGAGCTTCGGTGCTCTTTGACGTGGCTTTCGCCGAAGTTGTACTGGGAGCGTAGGATAGTTTGGCAAGTCTGGATTGTTGCAAATTTGCTAGTCCATTGGAAACTTTTCTTAAGCTTGTGGCGGGTGCCATTTCACTGTCATCACTGTGAAGTTGATCGTCCTGCGTTGTTGACCGAGTTATCGGTGCACTTTTGTGCGACTTGTGACTTACTGCGTTGAATACTTTCGCGTCACTCTTACAGTCCGTGAGCTCTAATTTTTCACCTAACTCAGTTTTGGGTTTTGTACAGTCTGGTGTGAGCATAAACGTGTGTCGTAAATTTCCGGTGACATCCATAGGTGACTCGTGGATACTCGAACGTTTCTGACGGTTTAGCGACCGAGTGTACTGAGAACTTGGGGAAGGTGACCTGCTTTTTCTAGTTTCTTCCTTTGACTCTGTGTACACTTGTTTAGAATGACAAGTGGTCATACTCAAGCAGGGTGAAGAAGCCCGCATTCGACCTTCTTCGAAGGCAGATAATCCACCGAAAGCGGTTCCAGTATCAAGCAATTCTTCGAATCGGTCGGCTCGGCTAAACCGTTTGCCCGACTCAATACGATAATCACGTCTCTTTGTCACCTGGACCCCATCATGTTTACACGACTTAATGTGAACACCGCCCATTGATTAGCGTTTAGATTTTTGGGTTAAACTTTCTTCTCAAGTCACGTCATGAATTTTGTGAATCATAATCCTCTTGTGATTGACTGA